>JAVTVY010026467.1:0-11222 GCA_036873755.1 Hanleya hanleyi | reverse complement strand
GGATGAATGAGCTGGTGATAAATCGTATTAATATAAATTTCTCCACAATGTTTTGGACAGAATATATATCACCCCCAGTTGATGAGACAACAAGGCCTACGCCAATCCTGGGACCACCCAGCGAACACAAACGTCAAATTAGATTCACCAGTAAGTCTTCAAAATTAATTGTTGTGTTCTATATAGTTGTGAGAAGCGACATTTAAAGCCTGCTGTTCAACTACTGCGATAATTCCTGGAATTCAGCTACCAGTCATTTGTCCATAAAATAACTTAGTTTGGTGTTTAGTATTTCGAGTTAAATAACTTCAACCAAAACTGTTAGGTCAACGGCGACCAAGTCTGTTTTGAAGTAGATTCGACCAAATGATTTTAACATTGTTCTTACATATTTTCAGTATATAACCCACCCTGATACTGGCAGTGTGTCCTCACACGCTGGCAGCGAAAAAACCTCTGGCTGATATTTTCCGGAAAGCCTGGTGCGCAGGCGCATGCAGTCCTATTTATGATTGACACAGGAAGCAATGTGTTGAATTGTTTATTCATGGACTATCCCTATGATGGTAGTTCCGTGAAATTTGAACCCATATTATTCCCTATTGCTTGAATTTTCAGCGAAATGGGATCTGCTGTCATATGGGTTTGCATGCTGAGCACTTTATCCGCTCTGTCTTACAACTGTGACGTCACAGGTGGATCTCGCTGGGGAATTGCGGTTGGCAAATCCCACTTTTGAGCTCGAATTTATCAAAGGTGGTACACAACATCGCCAAAATCTTCATGGTACTCATATGAACAGTCACAATCAAAACGTGACTGAGATACATCCTTTTTTAGATGACGACTCTATAACGAATATTATGGATTAAGAATATTGATCAGCGATACGGATTTGATATTTTTGGAACATCATGATGTCTTGCCGGCATCATTGAAAACTGTTGACCGCTTCTCTCTTGCAGGAAACAAGCCTATGTTTTTGTATACTATGATTGTCTTTTTGAATTTGGTGCTAATACTGTTATATGGAAAATGGAATAGTCTTTGGATTATGGACGCGGATATTCTCTAATGGACGACGGCTGGATTATGAATGACGGACTAGACGCTTGTAATTCGCTATAATCAAAAACAAGATATTTATTACAAATTTTAATACTTTTCTCAACTTTTTGCAGATCCCGTCTGGGTATCTCTTTAAACCTTTCTAGCTTGGGCGATGTTGAGTTTACCGCAGTTTAGCTGAAACTTGCCACACTATTTTGTACTAAAAATGCAAAGAAAAATCAACGATGGCCACATAAATGAGGACACAGTGACATTATGTTCCCCTTTTCGGTCGATTCGCAAACTGCATGCTAAATAATTAACAGATGTGAAACAAAATACTTCGTGGTCACTTTTATCCGCAGAATATTTTGAAGAAGAAAAAGGCGAAAACATCAGCCCTCCTCCTCCACCACAGACTAGAAAGGGTTAACACTTTGAAACATAACAGATGCTACACCTCACTGAAAAGTTATGAGATGGAACACACACTCTGTCTCGTTCTGTAGTGGACGATTCTGGTTGGATAATAGCCATGCGCAGTCAGCTTTTCAGGAGGATATCATGCAGGGGTTGTTACATTAAAATTAACGTTGAAAGAGGGCGATACAGAAATGTACCCGCAACCAGAGAACGTGCCCAGTGTGTTTCGCCCCTGAAGTGGAGGACGAAACCCACTTCCTCCTAACATGCCCGGCACTAGAACAACCTCGTGCCAAACTCAACGAAATTCTCCCAGCCCAAGGAACCCCCAACTTAACTGACATATTCCACCCCCTGTAAATCTATACAAACCTATCTCCTCATACACACACCAATTATACATGTATAGATTAAATATTACCGCACTCCCAGCTGGGCACCCACCACCCTCTACTCAGGGGTTGTAAATTATATCACTGTTTATCTCTATTTGTTTGTATATATTGTATATATTCTTTCTACCTTTTGTAAATGTTTTTGCCCATTGCCATACTCTGTAGTACTGAGTCGTGCAATAAATATATTGATTGATTGACATTAACGACGGGAGGGTAAGGCTCCGACAATCTGAGAATTGATCCATTGTGTTCATCCATTGTGTAGGGATGATGGGTGTGCATCTTCTGGGAAAACCCGACTGGAAGTTTTCAGCTCGCTCATTAACAACCTGTTCCTATGTGTGGAGGTCCATTGCGTTCTGATCACCTTCCAACGTGAAAGAAATGAAAGTTGGACGGCCGTTGGTATTTTTTTTTGGTATTCACATCAGTTCTCACTTCACATCAGTTAGACGGCCATTGGTATTGATTTTCTCTGAGGTACGTAATCCAAGATGGCTGCCATTGACCATTTTGGATTCCACCTGTCCCGCATCTTGTGAAGGCGGTATCGTGAGAGCAATTCGTCCGATTGACTTCAAACTTGAGAACGTGCTTCACATCAGTTAGACGGCCATTGGTATTGATTTTCATTGAGGTAGTATGTAATCCAAGATGGCTGCCATTGACTATCTTGGATTCACTCACCCATAATGTACCCATCTGTGTTGTGATCTTGATCTATTCCACCCATCGATTTATAAACCTCACCATCCACAAATCCATATACAACTACAAACTTACATTCCAGTGTTACATTACTGCTTCCCAAACCTCCTCAAGCTGTCTCAACAACTCCAGATAAACGTCTCTTTCCACATACACCTATCCACTTTCCAAGTTATATTTAAGGAGATATTGGCAGCGTATATGCTGTACGTTCTCAAACAGGCTACTTGGCAGAGGACCTGCTAGATACTCAGCCTGTTCTTATTAGTAACGGTTGCTAAATTCTATTTACACCTAGACTGTAAATATATTTATGGGTATAGCCGGTCAAACCGAGTTAGCTCTCCGTGTCTTTTTGGCTGCTTTGCAGACGACAGACGAAAACTAGAAGGTGTTCTGCTTGTGTGCTTGGAATATTCGACAATATATCCTTTAAATTTTCACCCGCCTCTGTCCCCTTAGCCCCTCCTCACTTCCAGCTTGGGTAGCGTGATTGGATGATAATTGTGTACATGTAGTTTCTCTTTGAATTTCTGGTTCTTTTTCGGGTGACATCAGATGTATCGATTGTGTTCCCAGCCTCCTTGGAGATCGGATGGGAGGTGGTGGCGCGTAGCCCCATTTCATGGCTGATATATAGACATATATATTTACTAAACACAGTTTACTAAACACAGTTCTCTAATTTATTGTACGGTACACATTCTTTAGCTTCGCGGTTCGTTTGATTGTCCACCGCGTTATCACGAGTATAAACCGTCACACAGTGGTCTAAGATCTACGCCATTCAATGTGTTTGTATTATTCTCTTTATTGTACTCCTTTATGTATTCATCAGGGCTAGAACATAAAGATATATATTGGTGAAACGAGTAATTCATTCTCAACATGAAGCTATGGTCTTCCTATGTTTTTCAGTGAATAATCCATAAGAGGGCAAATAAAACGTAAATGGTTGGTTTAAATACAGTTCATCATACTATATGATGGGGAAATAACATACCACGGTGGTGAAGAAATTGCTGGTGTAGGCCTACTGACAGAAGCCACATTGTCCCACACAGAATTGAAATCTGGGAATCGTGTCACCCTCTGATGTAAGAAATGCTATATAGTAAAATGAGAGTAAATATTCAAGTTCTTGTTCAGGACAATCCCGGGCCAATTCCCCAACTTGTTAACATACCGGACCACCGGCGGAGTTCCAAAAATCTGTAGGATACTCATTTGAGCAGCTAGAAACGTTTCGATCAAGCCATAATCAGGCGACCGTAGAATCGGCCAACCACGATTAACCCACGAATATTTACCAAAATAAAAAAAAACCCAACCCAATGGTGCATGTATTCCATGCCACAAAGATCTCACAGTAAAACACATTCTGATAGGCTGTATAGATTTCAAAAGGTTCTTTATATCAAGGAACTACTTTAGAAAATCTTTTTAGACGGGTAAAAGAAGACTGTATTTTAGGTTATTTTAGAGAAATTGGTTTGTTGTATAAGTTTTCATGTATGTACATGTTTTCGGTGTGTTGTGACGATTACTTCTGCATTGCTGAGTTGTAGACATGTTTTTGTTAGAATATTTAGAATTTTGTTTGATCGTCGTTATATAGCTGAAATATTGCTGAACGCGACGTTAAACCTTAATTCTCCCTGTGTCTCTCTCTCTCTCCTTATAATAAAAAAACATCCCGCAGCGTCCTACATTCGACACAGCCGTATTCTATTCCACCATTACAACGTTATAGAATGGGATTTGAGCTTTTATCTGGAATGACCACATGACCCATTTTGTGCCGGCTTAATCCTATTTGCTGTGAAGGGAAGGGACCGATTCACCGAGCATGAGATCATGGGTAAATTCCAAATGGCGGCCATGAAGAGTACCAACAAGTGCGACCTCGCCACCACAGGCAAGATATACAAGGCATTCATTCGTTCTGTTTTGCTCCTCTCATTTAGGCGCCGTCAGGTTCTCACGGACTGTTCCGGAGTTGACCGGAGGTCATCTGGCGACCGTCTAACTGGGTGAATTGATATCTCTCGCGATCCACCGATATATTTTTCGAGAGCATATAGTTCTAGTATAAAGTTGTAAAAGGCTACCTTCAAACAAAGTGGCATTGGCGCTTTTCAAATATATTTAATATCTGTTTGATGTATTTCAAGACAAATAAAAGTGTTGTGATCATAACAACAGTTAGATATAATATAGCAGTTCTTCTAATTTACAAGAATGCTGAAAAATGGCGAGACCCCTTCAGGGGTGAATGAAGAGCGGCACAAAGCACCCTGGGAGAGGATGCAATAGAGGATGTAGTCCATAGTTTCGGATTGTTGTTGCCCCCCCTTCTCCTCCCGAGCATTATAATACAGCAGAGCGCCCGTGTCTGGTCACATGATAATTATCCTTCTATTTTAGTAGCCATTAATTAGTTAATTAGAGTACCAAGCTTCTGGGTGCTACCATTCCTTCCAACTGACATATGCGGATCGGTTGCACAGTTGAGCTATATGGCGGGACCGGCCTCGCAGTCAACCTTCGTCAGCCTCAATTTCGTCTTTATTCAGGTGTTTAAAAATAAGACTATTTTACATCTGGAATATGCGCAAAAAATCCGCATGGTCGACTCCATGTTTTGAGTAACTTTTTATCTCGACCAGCGACGAGGAACGCATTTGAGAAATCTCATTTTAATCAAGTGTCAAGATTTTCTCAGGAAATGAACGAAATATGACCTAGTTTGAGTCATTTTAATTTTTTTCCAGAAAATATGGAATACATTCCGAGGTAGGAAAATTGGTCGCGTGTTAAAATTGCATAACTCCCTATTAGCATTTCCTTCAAGAAAATATATACTTTTAGAGGGGTTTCTTGGGGGTATACCAAGGGTTTATTTCTAGTAGCGAAGGGTCCACTGTGGACTGCACCCTATATGCAATCGTTTATATACAGCAACACTATACTATGACTTTGATACGCTCTGCTGACTTGTAATCAGTCGTTTGCCTTGCCATTTTCCTCACATTGCTCAATTTTATACCATTTTAATACACGCGTTCAAATCTTTGGAATGTAGGGCAGAATGTTAAGAAATTATCAAGTGTAACATAGAACAACAAAACCGATAGAATATGTTGTCAAGAAGGACTAAACAGATTTACCTTTCCTTGGACAGAATGCTATGACATCTAAACAGCAATAGCTCGATCATCAACACCAAATCAATTAATCAACATGATATTATCCAACGTAACACTCATTGGCAAAGTGAAATACTGTAATTAGGTGCCTATTATTTGTGTCTTAGCAGTTATTTTTGAAGATTCTGATAGAATTTTCGATAGTAACCAGAAGGAGCAAAGCACAAATTTAGCGTCAATTTCGCCATAATATGAGTTATTTGTTTTCTACATATTTCTCGCCTATCTCATATGATTTAGGAGTTAGAAAGAGGTTATAATTTGGACAATTGCTGCGAAGCCATAGCCATGGCAATTACGATAACACTTGAGGTTTTCTCTCGTATACTCTCGCAGATTATTATAAGCCAGCAACATTTTTTCCATAAAATACACCTTAATTATATAAGATGTAGCCCATAGTTCCGGAGTATTGGTCCCACCGGAAATTATAATACAGCATGCAGAGCGCCCGGGTTTGACCACATGATAATTACCCTTCTCTTTTCATGCACCATTATTTGTAGTACCAAGCTTACATCATCGCTCTGAAATATTTTATTTCTCAAAACGACCAACGGATTTGTAGCGGCCAGACACCTTGAACGGCGATTGCCTGGCGCACTTAGCGTGTTCTAGTCCGCGTCCGCATTTTTGTAATGCGATTGTTAGTCAAACTTTTGCGTAATGTACGGTTTGTAGCGCGCATGAAGCTGGCGTGATAGCAAAATGGTACATCTTCAGAAAATTTATGACCTATCCCAAAGTTCACAAGATCATTATTGTTTAGCATCATCAGATAAACAAGAATAGTACGATCAGACAACATGCAGGCGAAAATACGGTATAATTGACGTCATTCGTTGTTTTCCGCGTTTCAATGGTTGATCTTCAATGCAGAATCTAGGTCAACTGAATTTATAATGTCTGCTGCTTCAATAGCCCCAGCAGGGACCTAATGATACTGTCATTAAATGAATGACAGTGTCATTAGGTCACTGCTGGGGCTACTGCTTCAAAGGAGTAGGCCTAGCTACAAGTTCAACGTTCAGTTTTATTTTTTTAACAGCAAAACTTGCATAATGTTAGCAACAAAAGTACATATCATAGGGCGTGTGAACAGTATAGGCCTACTATGTAGTGAATGAATTGAAGAACAGAAATGCTGTAAATGCCCTGACCTGATCAAGTACATGTCACGCTAAGAACCTGGGAAAGGTAATAAATTTTCCGAAGATGTACCGTCTTGCGGCGTGATAAGTGAAAACCGCTTTCCTGTGCAGTTGGATTTTCTGCAAAATGGTACATCTTCAGAAAATTTATGACCTAGGCCTATCCAAAGTTCACAGCTCTTCACAAGATCATTATTGTTTAGCATCATCAGATAAACAAGCCTAGTACGATCAGACAACATGAAGGCGAAAATACTGTATAATTGACGTAATTCGTTGTTTTCCGCGTTTCAATGGTTGATCTTCAATGCAGAATCTAGGTCAACTAAATTTATAATGTCTGCTGCTTCAGACGAGTAGGCCTACAAGTACGTTCAGTTTTATTTTTTTAACAACAAAACTTGCATAATGTTAGCAACAAAAGTACATATAGGGCGTATGAACAGTACTATGTATTGAATGAAGAACAGAAATGCTGCAAATCCCCTGACCTGATCATGAACATGTCACGCTAAGAACCTTGGAATAGGTCATAAATTTTCCGAAGATGTACCGTCTTGCGGATTTTCTATGTGTTTTTAGAGTTTGGAGGTCAACCAAAACGGTAACTTTGGTGTTTAAACTTTATTAATAACTTTCTACGATGGTTGATAGCAATTTTGGTAGAAGTGAATACCTGTAATATCTGTATATGTGTGTATAAGTGTCTGATTCATATTGGCTGAAACGAAATTTGGGTGTTTGCTGATAACATTTAATTTTGTTTCTTTTTTCCTAGCCTAAAGATATCTTTTATTTTATTTTATTTACAGTCAATCTGATAACTGATACCGGATACCTGATACCTGATACTTGACACCTGATACCTGATCTGGTAACTGATAACTGATGCGATATGGATATATTGATAGCGATCTCATGACTGTTAAAGCTGTAACGTGTGATCTGCTAATACAAGGAAGATATTGAACTGAATCAGTATTGGCGTTGTTTGATTATTTGAAACCACAGATTGACTCCATTTACAGGCCACTAAAATGCTATATACAGTGCCGTGCAAACATTATAACAGGTGAACATGGGTAAATTGCAAACATATAAAAACATGGCAGTGTGACTAACGTCACAGGACCTACGAAGTACAGTAGGCATTAGGACTCGAACGCGAACTGAACTCTTGGAAATCCCCACCCCCAGTTGAAATCCTGCCTATATTAAGATGGGCACTGCCCAAGTCAGAATCGCCAGTGATTTTCATCAAAAATCACCAGAAATTTTCATCAAAAGTAGGTCAACTCAGAACTTGTTGGTAACAGTCTCCTAATGCGCCTTCATTCCAAAATAAATAACACTCGCCGATTTAATTTTACAATTTTTAAACAGGGAAAATTCCCTGTTTCTTGCCATGCTAGGTGAACTGGCTTATGGGTAATTTCAGAGGTGCGATCTATCCAAGCGGTATGGTTTTCATTACAACACCCCTGCGCAAAATGAGAGAATGACTGAAAGTTCCGCGTCACTCCGTTTATTGAATGCGCTATGAAGTAGTTCGACCTAGTTTCGAATAATTTCTCTGAATTAATCTCACGACGAGCCGTTTCTAGGTGCAGATATTGAAGAATATGTCGAATGCGTTTCCTGGACAACACTTCTGCTGATATCTTGAGAGATTTTCTTCGAAAGATTGTGTTTTGTCTGTAAACTGGTCAATATGGCACAGGTCGTAGTCACGGAATATGCCCACTTCATCTTCGGTTCTGATAGCCAATGAAATACACCAAATTTACGAAAAGACGTCATGTTTTAAGATCGGCTGAACCGCACTGCCAAAATTATAGTGCAATGCCGGTGAGAGAGTTTGAAAAGGAGAGACGAGGAGGCAGTTTCGTTTTCGTTCCATCAGTCGACTGGAGAGTTTTGACACTGTGCGAGTGTGACATTCGGACAGATCGAGGTGTGTAAAACGTTTTATACCCGTCACTGAATTCATTACTTGTTTCCCGGCGCACACGTGTTAATATTATCAAATAAATGAATGTTGCAAGTTTCCGCGCTACTGCGTGACTGAAAGCATGCACATGGCATGACTGAAAGCCGCCGTTTTGTGTGCTAAGTTTGAAAACATTTCTTGCAAGGAAAACTTGATTTATTTCATCAAGCGAAAGCATCCTTTTTACTGCAATTTTCAAATTGACTGATCTTATCGTCCTGCATCATTTGTCATCCAGCAAAAGTAATGTTCTTGATTCTTACCATATCCGTAATGACAGCTCGTTGAACAGGTCAGGGAAAAGGACTAACTGGGATATATATCCCAATTGGGATATATATCCCAATTGGGATAAAATATCGCAATTTGAATATTTTTTTCATACTTCCATATGTTCAAGCTGGCATATTGTGCTAGTAGTTCTTCTGTTCGTTTAAAGACATACAACAGTGGTTATTGATGGGAAGTATACTGCAACAACAACATCAAAAAGTATTGCACGTAATTGCAATTGCACAGATAATAATGTCGACGAGAAAAGGTCAGCAAAATTATACAATCGTATTGTCAGTTTTGTGAAGTAGATTCTATCTTGTTTTTGGTAGTTTTGATGCCGAAATCCGACATTGGCGTTTAGTATGAAAATCGATGAAAATATCCCAATTAGGATATATTTCAATATCCAAACTTTGATTTAATATCTTAGGTGGGATATATACCCAATCTTAATAAATTAATATCCTATCAATGCTCCCCAATCGTATGTCGCTATGTAGGATCTTACTGATTTCAATTGAATTTTGTGTTCGGAGCGCCCAGCTCATGAATATTTAATAGTCTTATGACATCACAACCGCATTTTAACTACTTTACTTGAGTCGGGCAGGGGGATAGGTTCATGGACTCAAGGTTACGTCAAGGACGAGTCCATAATTCTACCCCGCATTATGGAGCCAACCTGGCGGGTGGGCGGCAACATCAGAAGATTCCCCCACAGCTTGGCGTGTGCTTCGGCTGAGCCAACCAGAAAGCATTTGTCATTACGTTCCCTTCAAAGCACTATGAAAACCTATCGGGATCGATCAACACGCGCCTTACTGCAAGCCGGTTAGATCCTAACAGCGACATATCCAAATGGGGAAGCCGTTAGGATTTAATTTTAATTAGATTGGATATATACCCCACTTAGTGCTTTGTTCTGACCTGTTGAAGTTGACAAAATAATTTTCCGTTTGGGCCAGGCAGTGGAGGTAAATTTATTTTTTGATGTTAATAATGGTTTTCTGTGTCTGTGATTGAATATTTTAGTAACGTAAGGTTATTTTTTCTGTGTGCAATTGCTGAATGGATTTTAAAATAATTATTCGATGTACCGGTAGGCATACGTGTAATCTTGAAGAAGACCTATAGGCTACTTATATTATTTTCTGGTTGTCAATTGCCACACAAATAAATTATGAATATGAATCAGATTCAGTGACTTCATTCTTGTACATGTCTACAATAACAATGTCATTGAGCTTTGGCTGCAGGTTGCTGTGTGCATGAATACATAAACCATGAATGAAAGCCGATCTGCTTCCTGGGCAACAACGTTCACTATGATGCGGACACCGACCTCTGCAATATTGTAGGGTTACTACCAGAATGTTATCTTGTTTAGTTCAGATAATATACAATTTTTAATCTTCGGTGTTGTGTTCTTTATCGGGGAAAGGTAATTTCATTGGGTTGTCAAACAATTGTGATAACAGTTGAACGCCTCAACAAAATTGTTTCCATCGTCCACGGGTACCACATATGCAACTCTCATTTGCCTAGACTTTCTTTACAGTATTGCTGAAGTATCTTCAATAATTAGAGCTAAGCTTCACAAATTCACATCACGTATGCAACGAGAGACACATTAGAAATATATTGAACAGGACCAATTCCTTCCCTGTTTTTTAGCAGCCTTGGATGCTTTCATTTAATTAAAGGAAACAGATTGAATAATATAGGTTCAGTAGATTTCAAGCTTTACGTGTGAAAATACATTTACATCTCTTTAATGATTTTCAGTGCCCTTGTACAGGATCAAAACAACTTTTTGAATCACATTATTTTCCCAACAATACAAAAAAAAATTATATATAGTACTATAGTAGAAAGGTAGCATTTATGTAGTTTACGGTAATTCAACTCAAGACCAACACCTTCTATGCACAAGATAATAATGATTCTATGTCATTCTCCTGAGCATAACCGGTACAAAGACGAATACATAGCGTCTCTACATCACGTTGTTATCTAG
>JAVTVY010026466.1:0-10729 GCA_036873755.1 Hanleya hanleyi | reverse complement strand
CCACACCCAGTCCATTAGATGCCCCTTCACCTAAGCTTCACTTGATACCTCACTCGACCCCATCGGTCCACTAGGGGCTCCCTAGCTCCAAAAAGGCTATTTTCATACCCTTGGGCCACCGCGCATGCGCAGAAGGCCGATATTTCAACCCCACACCCAGCCCATTAGATGCCCCCTCACCTAAGCTTCACTTTGATACCTCACTCGACCCCATCGGTACACTAGGGCTCCCCTAGCTCCAAAAAGGCTATTTTCATACCCTTCGGTCACCGCGCATGCGCAGAATGCCGATATTTCAACCCCACACCTAGCCCATTAGATGCCCCTTCACCTAAGCTTCACTTTGATACCTCACTCGACCCAATCGGACCATTTTATCTAGGGAATGACCCTAATTCAACCCCACACCCAGTCCATTAGATGCCCCTTCATGGATGCTTCACTTTGATACCTCACTCGACCCCATCGGTCCACTAGGGGCTCCCCTAGCTCCAAAAAGGCTATTTTCATACCCTTGGGCCACCGCGCATGCGCAGAATGCCGATATTTCAACCCCACACCCAGTCCATTAGATGCCCCTTCATGGATGCTTCACTTTGATACCTCACTCGACCCCATCGGTCCACTAGGGGCTCCCTAGCTCCAACACGTCTATTTTCATACCCTTCGGCCACCGCGCATGCGCAGAATGACCCTAATTCAACCCCACACCCAGTCCATTAGATGCCCCTTCATGGATGCTTCACTTTGATACCTCACTCGACCCCATCGGTCCACTAGGGGCTCCCCTAGCTCCAAAAAGGCTATTTTCATACCCTTCGGCCACCGCGCATGCGCAGAATGACCCTAATTCAACCCCACACCCAGTCCATTAGATGCCCCTTCATGGATGCTTCACTTTGATACCTCACTCGACCCCATCGGTCCACTAGGGGCTCCCCTAGCTCCAAAAAGGCTATTTTCATACCCTTCGGCCACCGCGCATGCGCAGAATGCCGATATTTCAACCCCACACCCAGTCCATTAGATGCCCCTTCATGAATGCTTCACTTTGATACCTCACTCGACCCCATCGGTCCACTAGGGGCTCCCCTAGCTCCAAAAAGGCTATTTTCATACCCTTCGGTCACCGCGCATGCGCAGAAGGCCGATATTCAACCCCACACCCAGCCCATTAGATGCCCCTTCACCTAAGCTTCACTTTGATACCTCACTCGACCCAATCGGACCATTTTATCTAGGGACTACTTTTTCTCCGCGGAAGCTTTTTCCCGAGACCGAATTACCGCCAAAACCACGGCCAAACCGCATCACCGCGGATGAATACATTTTTTTTTT
This sequence comes from Hanleya hanleyi, assembly GCA_036873755.1. Classification (NCBI taxonomy): domain Eukaryota; kingdom Metazoa; phylum Mollusca; class Polyplacophora; order Lepidopleurida; family Hanleyidae; genus Hanleya; species Hanleya hanleyi. The sequence goes on along the minus strand of JAVTVY010026466.1, from coordinate 9,391 downwards.
TTTTTTTGCCGGAACTTTTTTTTTTTCTATGCACTCATTGATCGCGGCCATCTTGTACCCACCTCCCACATGGCGGCCATCTTGTACCCACCTCCCACATGGCGGCCATCTTGTACCCAAAAAGCCCGAATTGACGGAATACCCCCCCACTGCGCATACACTTATGACGTCACACCAGGTTCTGCGCATGCGCAGTGGGGGGGTATTCCGTCAATTCGGGCTTTGTATACTACTGGCGTGTCTTCGATAGAGCTGTCCAGTCTTTCATTTGATGGAAACTTTACTTGAGGGTTTACGATCCTTACATCCTCGAAAACGTAGCTTGATTTTGAAGATTGAATTTACGTACTCGCATGTTCAGGACACATAATAACTCGCCAAGGTAGTATTATCTTTACAGCATCATCTGGATCGGTTAACCGTCTTGCCATTAACTGACTTACCTATATTATCAATGCTACTTATTCTTTAAACTTGAGATTCACCGGGCCCTCTATTTATGCTCAGGACACATACTAACTCGCCAAGGTAGTATTATCTTTACAGCATCATCTGGATCGGTTAACACCTTCCGTCTTGTCATTAACTGACTTACTTATATTATCAATGCTACTATTCTTTAAACATGAAGATTCACCGGGCCCTCCATTCATACAGGTAAGTTTAGATCAAACTACCTGAAGGGACCAAGGGTCCGGAATCACTCCAGGGTTTGTTCGTCTAACCCCACTGCGGTGGACTAATGGTTAGAGCGTCGGCCTCGTAAGCGGTAGGTACTGGGTTCAATCCCAGGCCGGGTCATACCAAAGACTTCAAAAATGGAACTTCTTGCTTCCTCGCTTACACTTAGCAGTAAGGATAGCTATCCCGTTAAAGGCAGTTTTTGCATCCCCGTGACAAATTGTCTTCTGTATCAATAAATATACAAGATAACCATAATAAACTATATATTTTATGAAAGCGTACATCGTAGGTATTCCAACTATATGATTTATATAACCGACACTGCTACTGTCTACAAAATATTCCAATTTAAAAAAAATCAAATGAAAACAATGGCGTCCATTTTTCAATTGAAATTTCATGAAAACTGTTGATCTTGTTTTAACTTTGATGGCATACCTTGATAGGAGATAACTCGAACTAGTAAACTTTATCTCATTTTTCTAAAGTTTTGCCTGGTTTTGCTTTTACAGCTATTTTACTAAAATAAATTGAAAAAACGTACTATTTTACGGTAATTTGTCTTAAAAGTTGAATAATTAAAAACTAAACCGAACTTACAAAAAATGAGAAAGTTTTTACTAGATCACCTTACAAGTAACAAGCATGCCAAATTTCAAAAGCGTAGCATCGATACTTTTCGAGAAATAAACATTTAAATCTCGGATTTTGGAAAAAAATGAAAGGCTAGAAATCGGGCAAAATGTGTCCAGCTATACATCTGATGAATTAATTCTAATTTTTTGCTTGAATTCTTTTGTCAAATACATTTTTAATCTGTTTTATGAGACCTACTCGAATTATGTCTCCCCCAACTATGTTGGGGGGACATCTAGTGTTTGTGCTGTCTGTCTGTCTGTCCGTCCGTCCCCTTTCCTTGTCTGCAAGATATCTTGAGAACTACAGGACGGAATTTCACCAAACTTGGATGGAAGCTTCATTGGGATAGCTCCCTCATTTGGTTAGGTTTTGGTGTGTGTGCGTGCGTTCATCCGTGTCCGGTGTCCGTGTCCGTCCATCTACTTGTACATGTATATACAGACCTTGTCTTCAAGATATCTTGAGAACTACTGGACGGAATTTCACCAAACTTGGATGGAAGCTTCATTGGGATGGCCCCTCATTTGATTAGATTTTGATGTGTGGTCGTGCGTTCACACGTGTCTGTTGTCCGTCCGTCCATCTACTTGTACATGTATATACAGGCCTTGTCTGCAAGAACTCTTGAGAACTAGTGGACGGAGTTTCACCAAACTTGGAAGGAAGCTTCATTGGGATAGCCTCCTCATTTGATTAGGTTTTGATGTGTGTTCGTGCGTTCACACGTGTCCGGGGTCCGTCCGTCCGTCCATCTACTTGTACATGTATATACAGGCCTTGTCTGCAAGGTATCTTGAGAACTACAGGACGGAATTTCACCAAACTTGGACGGAAGCTTCATTGGGATAGCCCCCTCATTTGGTTAGGTTTTGGGGTGTGTACGTACGTGCGTTCATCTGTGTCCGGTGTCTGTCCGTCTATCCATCTACTTGTACATGTATATACAGGCCTTGTCTGCAAGATATTTGGAGAACTACCAGACGGAATTTCACCGAACTTGGATGGAAGCTTCATTGGCATAGCCCCCTCATTTGATCAGGTTTTGGTGTGTGCGTGTGTGTGCGTGTGTGTGCGTGCATTCGTCCATGTCTGGTGTCCGTCCGTCCGTTCATCTACTTCTACATGTATGTACAGGCCTTGTCTGCAAGATATCTGGAGAACAACTTGATGGAAGTTCACCAAACTTCGATAGAAGCTTTATTGGGATAGCCCTCTCATCTATTTAGGTTTTGGTGTGTGTGTGTGTGTATGCGTTCGTCCATGTTCGGTGTCCGTCCGTCTGTCCATCTACTTGTACATGTATATGTATATACAGGCCTTGTCTGCAAGATATCTGGAGAACTACTTGACGGAATTTCACCAAACTTAGATGGAAGCTTCATTGGGATAACCCCTCATCTGATTAGGTTTTTGGTGTGTGTGTGTGTGTGCGAGCATTCGTTCGTGTCCGTCCGTCCATCTACTTGTACATGTATATACAAGCCTTGTCTGCAAGATATCTGGAGAACTACCCAACGGAATTTCACCAAACTTGGATAGAAGCTTCATTGCAATGGGCTCATCTGATTAGGTTTCGGTATGCATGCATGCGTTCGTCCGGGTCTGTTGTACGTCCGCCTGTCCATCTACTTCTACATGTATAGACAGACCTTGTCTGTAAGACTACTGGATGGAACTTCACCAGACTTGGATGGAAGCTCCATCGTGATGGCCCCCTCATCTGATTAGGTTTTGGTTTGTTTGCGTGCATCCATCTGTTTCTGATGTCCAGCTTTGTTACATGTATGCACAGGACTACTCTTGTCTACAAGATATGTGGAGAACTACTGGATGAAATTTCACCAAACTTGGATGGAAGCTTCATTGAAATGGCCTTATGATCTAATTAGATTTTGGTGTGAGCTAGTGCTTGCGTGGGTCCATGCAAAACATGCTCATCTGTCTGTCTGTCCAATTGTTGTTCACTCCATATCTTGGAAACTACTGAAGGAGATACATGATACTTCTATACGGTACAGCATGTATACTATAGGTGTGCCTCTTGTATGTTTTGCATCTTTCCTATAATGTGATCAGTTTCGAAATAATTGATGCTTCACAATTACATGTATTTCACATTGGTTGAACGCTGTAGGTCATTGCTATATAAACCCCGACTCCTCACTGGGCTACTGCAACTATGAAAATCGCCCCTTTGCAATTAATATTTTTAGATGCGCAGCTTTGTTTAGGATACTTATTGCTACATTCATTTTATAGCACTTTCGATTAAATAATGTGCCCACTCAAGGCAAGGTGAGAGCTTGGGGGAGACGTATGTTTTTGCTTAAAAAAACAACCAGCGTAGGCTTCATGCCGGAGCGGCAACCCAAGGGTCAAAGCGGAACCTCTAGTTCCTGTTTATTTTGGATAACTATTACACTGAGTTTATTCATCAAGGCGGTTTAAAATCCAATTTAAACTTTAATAACTTGCTAAAGCTTGTTCAGCTGAGAAATGTTCAGACCTGTGCTGATCACTTCACGGTGGGTGTCTGAGCGAAGTGTCAATGCATTGAATACACTTTCATATGTATATACTATAATTAGAAACAAAAATACGGACGTTTGCATGGTTTTCATCTGAAGGGGGTAGATTAATGTAGATGAGTAGGATTCTGCGGTAATGAGTTTTGGAAAGGGAAATTTAACAGACAAAAATAAGAGTAGCCAAGCTCATGCAAACTGCTGTTCTATTTTTACGACAGACTATTAGGGTGGTCATGTTCCTGCGAGTCAATTAATAATACAATACACACTCAGGCAGCTATTAACGACTTACAATAGACAGTCGTGTGAAAGGTTACTCTTTTCCCAGCTGGATATCGGACCACCTTTAAGGCAATCTGTTTAATTTCCCCAGTGCCTCAGAAACCAAATATTTAATCCTAATATTGAAGCACTTCTAATTAGAATTTTTATTTCATTTTTTCACCAAATGTTTGACGAAATAGTGAATATTCGAATGACGAAATAAGAAAATGACCAATTTTGACCCTCTAATGGGATAGCTATCCTTAAGGGGGTAGAACAAGGACTGATTCGCTCGGTGTCAGTATAATGTGACTGAGTTATGTCTGCCTACGGCATGATATTTCCGTGAGACAGCACTATAAATAACAGCATAGGATCTGCTCTGTTGCAAGTAGGTCATCCCCGTCAATCAGCTGTCAGGTGTTACTTGTGAATTAACAGCTAATTAAGTTTCCGTATTTTTGTTGAATGGCGAATTCACTGATATATAATCAGATTCGATACATCTCAGTGACGGAGTCTTTTGTGGTCTAGTCTCTTTACAAAGATCTTCTATTTGCGATTTACTACCTTTCGTATGGCAAGCCGTTTTGCTTTTTATTCAGTATTTGCTGATATCAGCAAATATTTGATGATATCATCAAATAATTTAATGACATCAGCAACTCGTTTGATGATATCAGCAAATATTTGCTGATATCAGCAAATACTGAATAAAAACCAAAACGGCTTGCCATACGTTCGTATTCTCGGATTTAGAATTGCAACTATTATTTAAAAGAATGTCAGCTGGCTGTCACGTCTTTTGTTCGTAATTTCATGGGATTGTTATACGAGTGCACGCATGGTATTGAGAGTATTGATGGTCTTGGGATTAGGAAGATCGTCTTGGGAATTATTTGTAGATTAGAAAAATCTATAAAGGATCATGCCCTTGCCAGAAATATTGTGCTCCACCGTTATATCTAATTTCTCTAATTACTCTTAAGGCAATGATTCTGGCTGGTGAATGTTCAGATTTTCTACCATCTTTCAGTTTCACTTCATTTTAAGGACAGATCGCACTGCGATGGCCTAATGGTTAGGGCGTCGGCCTCGTAAGCGGTAGGTACTCATAAGCGGTCATGTCTGCCTACGGCATGATATTTCAGTGAGACAGTACTATAAAATGGCAGCATTAGATCTGCTCTGTTACAAAAAGTCTACATCATGGTGCACTGTTGTTTCTATGAAGCTCCATTATGGACGCGGAATCTCCTTCCATGACAGTTATCTACTGAATGTCGGATATAACTCAAGTGGTAGAATTGTACATTTCTAACGAGGATATCCACTACACAACGATTGAAGTAGAATTACCGGATGAACGTTTAAGATTTGTTCCTAGGCATGGGTCAGTATGAGGAGTGATACTTGTCTGTATAACCCTGGAATCTACTGGTGGACACTGGCCCCAAGGTCGGGGCTGTCTACATTGTGTATGTATGTACAGAAATGTATCCACATGGTATTTCTCGACTCTCTATACTACAATCCCTCATAAGGAGCTTCTTGACCGTCTTAGTTCATCAATTGTATCGGTGTTCAAGAAAACTGATCGCCGATATATTAATGTCATGAGTCATAAAGCATTTCTTAGCTCTACGACATCATTCATGGGATGTTTTTTTGTTTATAGAGTTGCTTCAGTTTCTCATTATTAATATCTATGTGACATTTGGCAAAACAATATATCAACAGCATATAGGTATTCCAATGGGTACTAAATGTGCACCCTTTTTGGCTGACCTATATCAGTTCTCTTATGAATACGACTATATATTGGAGCTTTCAAAGACCGATCATTTCAAAGTCCGTTCCTTCTCATTCACCAAACGCAATATAGACGATCTTCTCGCTGTGGATAATTGTTTTATTAATGACGCAGCGAAGGATATATATCAACTTTCACTGGATTTGAAGGAAACTACATATGGCCCTGACGGCACATAATATTTAGATCTATATCTCTATAAAAATGAAGCCGGCCTTCTCTCTCGTCGACTTTACGACAAAAGAGATAATTAGAACAGTCAGAATCAAATACTGATCAGCGATACGGATTTGATATTTTTGAAACATCATGATGTCTTGCCCTCATCATTGAAAACTGTTGATCCCTTCTCTCTTGCAGGAAACTAACCTATTATTATATATACTATGATTTCTTCTTTTAATTTGGTGCTAATGCTATTATATCAATTAGGTCTTTGGATTATGGGCGCGGAAATTCTGTAATGGGCGACGGCTGGATATTGAATGGCGCACTAGACGCTTGTATGTATTAATATAAATGTAACAAATATGTTCGCGGTGAGCCGGATCAACGTCAGTCTGAAGTTCTATAAAAGCCGGGGGGGGGGGGGGCGGTCATTTAACCTCTCATTTTTGTGGAATGCGATTTTCTATAGCATGGTTGGGGCGGGGGTAGATTATAGACGACCCCCGCCCCAACCCATTTCTCTTTCCCACGTCAGTTCAAAACGAAGGAAAGAAAGATGGGTTCCTCCGAACTAGGGACAAACATAGTGAAAGTGGCAAGGAAATCTGTCTTTATTACTTGAAGATTTACATTATCCTATTATTGGAGGTAGAACATGCGTGTTATGTAAGAAACCACTAAGGTTCACCTCTGTTAGGCGATACTTTCCTCCCTCTAGGGCCATAATGCGATTGATATCATCGAAGTAATGGTTCAAGGAAGTACCACCACCAGCGCCGCCTGTCGTGAAAACGAACAAAAGAACAAGTTCATTGTTGATGACGAAGAACGTCGGATTTCCGCTGTCACCGCTAATCTTTGACTCGTAGTAGCTGTAACGCATGGATGTTATGTCGGGAACTCGGAGACCAACGTTGTTCTTGGAATAATAGTAAAAGTCGTCCACGAGTGCCTTTTCTTCCTGATCGGTACTAAGCGTTGGAAGGCGCGTGGTGTATGGAGGTCGGAAGCTGGTGAGGTTCCGAGGCATGACTTTGGAAAACGCGATGGTAGACGGAACATCTTGGTCAAGTTCTCCAACCACGATGTCTTGACCAAAGAAACTATGTCCGGTGCCCTTAACGAAGTGGGACTTGATGATGCGACGGTCCACTACGTTGTTGTGTAGATCGACAAACCTTAAGGTGGAGTTAAGTTTGATATTGTAGTGTCGGGCCCAGACAGCGTGTCGAGGGGAGATCAGGGTTCCGGCCTTTCTGTTGTGTAAGTTACTGTTCCATGGAGAGAGTGGCGTCAGGTCAAGTCCGTATGCCCAACAGTGCGGATTCCTGACATAGGTCTTGTGAGTATGGTCCTGCTTATTGAAGACTAGTTTTGCCGTTGATGGGTGTATATTCTTCCGTCTCGATGCAATCAAGCGGTCGTCGATGCCATGTGTGATCGCGGCGTACAGCTCTGTCTCAAACTGACTTGGTGGTGGAGGTGTCGTGGGGGTCACGTGTACAGAGGGAGTACAAGATTCGCCATAGCCGATGATATGCATGTGGTTGTCACAGTATGCGTTTATGAATGCGCAGCTGCAATGAAACATAATACTCATGATTAAAGCCATCTTGTGTCATCTTATCATCAGTAAACGGCAAAAACCTTATGCAACGTGTGAGGTTTGAACTGGCGATAAAAAACAAATATATATATTTAGTTTACTAATATGCTTAGTGTACTTTGGTATTACCTGATCATGTGCCGTGTATCTTTCCGAGGAGAAGATCTGACATTGTTAACAAATTTAACTACAGAATACGGTGCATATATGTCTACAGTCAGGCGATCATCAGAAAAAGGTATACGAGGTATTCAATAGGATATAGGAAGAGCTGTCACTTGGCATAATTGTTAAAAAGAATTGAGGCGTTTGTTATCCGCTGGTCGACCCATGGCCTGGAAATTGTATAACCATGGTTAACCCTTCACCTAGGCTTCACGTTGATACCTCACTCGACCCCATTCGACCATTAGGGGCTCCCCTAGATGCCAACCCGATACAGATTATGTTGATGTGGATTTTGAGAGGAAATTAACAGTGGCTCAGCGCATGAGGAATTTTGTTTGTGTACTGCGGATAAGTGATATTTGCTAACAAGTTGGACAGAAGCTTGATACAATTTCTAGAGCCGGTGTAGAGGCTAATAATGTCCGGTGGCTACGAGTATCTGGCTCCTATCTTTTTCCCCAGCTGGGACATTTTTCTCCACATTGGAGATAAGTGTCCTTTCTTAGTTGCAATAGAACAGGATATGAAAAAGGACACTAATCCCCCGGACACTCTTATCCATCACACCGACAATGTATCCATCGTTCATGGAATTTCGATATAATTGAATGATTGTTCGGGAGTGAAATACGTCCAATTATGGTGAGACAAATAAATGAACGATGAAGTATCATCGAGCATCATTAGATGTTTTGAGGAATTACAACACCGTATATAAGGGAAGTGGGAAGAGGTGCCGACATACTGATAGAGCCCATGACTTCACAGAAAAGTCTTCCGGTTAACCTATTCTAAAGCACATACCAAGAATCTAACGATTCGTGATATGTGTTGTATCTCAGGTACGCTTTTATTGTATCTGTTCATGTGGCAACTTGGATGATATGACCACACGGCCCCTAGCACCGGCATAAGCGGTATTAGATACAAACTAGAGAGCTATGATGGAAATGCTCTGACAACTCGTATACTGGTAATTGGTGAGCTGTTTCGCTGTGACAACGCGTACATTGGCGATTGGTGAGCTGTATCGTCGTCAGATATAAATGACGGCAATTAACACAAAAGACTAGTCTGTAAGGCCCGATGTCGACCCAGCATCAACTTCCCACAAATTCCAACATATATCAAAGACCAAAAGGTCTGTACAGGGGGCGGGCCTCGGGGACGAATTACTAGTATTTGAGCCGAGGAGCATAAACCTAAGTATTTGATAATAACAGAATTAGGAGTTTACAAGTATAAAGAAATTGAAACGGTATCATGGACGACTCGATCGTCACTTGAGTGTTGTTGAAGAGCTGTGGAATGCTCTCATATACTCGCAATAATACAGCAAAAAGCAAACAGTACTTACAAACCGTGATACTTTTTTCCATCACTTCCACAGTATATGGTGTTGACACTCGAGGGATGGTGACACGTGCTATTGGCAGCCACGTGACATGGATGCGGATCAACAGCCCCGTCTGTTATATAGATAGCATACATTTTATGGATAATTTAAGGTGAAGGCACATC
>JAVTVY010026465.1:0-112431 GCA_036873755.1 Hanleya hanleyi | reverse complement strand
CTTATTTTGAAGCTCTCGTGGAGTTTGTAATGTATCGAACAGTCGACCCCCACCCAAGACCCTCATAAATACCCGGATGACGGACGTTACCGAAAAGACACGGACTTTACCGAAAAGACACGGACGTCACCGAAAAGACACGAACTTCACCGAAAAGACACGGACGTGCCCGAAAAGACACGCACGTACCCGAAAAGACACGAAGGTGAACGACATTGTGGAAAAACCCCACAGACAGGTCAGTACATGTCCTATCATGTTCACAGGTTACGCCCCATTCACGCATAATAAAAGGATTGATCTGTAATCTGTGTTGACTAAGGGCAGTGAAGGAAGGTATTTTGTGTAGAGATGGACCATCCTTGGTCCGAATGCGTCGTGTGAGGTGTCATCTTGTAGCAACGCCCGCCAACGCCAAGCTTAACGCTTCAACGCCCTGGTGAAATAGCTCAGAAGTTCTGATTTTTCTAGATATTCCATGGAATTGTCACTAATTCTTCGAAATGCAGTGACGCCCGTCAACGCTCGTAGTTACGCCTTAACGCTCTAACATAACACCTTGACGCCATGATATAGACCGGAGAGAGAACAACATCAACAACAAGGATGACACATGAGAGAACAACAACAACAAGAAGTTTTTTCATATAGTTTATTTTCCCCAATGTTACATCATACCCACGCTGGGGGAGCCGCGTTGGGTATGTTTACTACTCAAAAAGACTCTTGTCCAATCAGAGGCCACCATTTGCATCTGTCATATTCGTTCCTGTCCGTTAGATGTATTCTTGTCCAATCAGAAGTCGCAATTTCAGAAAGTTCCATCTTCGGCCATGTTCGCTCTGAACCGTTTATTCTAATCATCGTCGGACAGGCCTGGATATTCTAGTAACGCCCATCAACGCTTAGCTTAACGCTTCAACGCCCTGGTGAATTAGCTCAGAAACTCTGATTTTCATGGAATTGACACCAATTCATCGAAATGCAGTGACGCCCGTCAACGCCCGTCGTTACGCCTTAACGCCCGTCTCAACGCCTTAACACACTTTCTAAACGCTTTAACGTCGTTTAATGATGCGTTCGAACAAATGTTTCTTTTGTGCTATTGCTCTGACATACGCCGCTTTCCAGTTCATGCCCGAGGTTTTCAACATCGACGCTGTTCTTTCAATTTCCATATGGAATGGGTCCTTATCCAACAATTTCATATGGGTCACGAGGTCGACATACCGCTGACGTAAAGCCCGTCGTAGTCTGGGTGCCAATTCGACCAATACATAAGGACTGATGAGGGACACATGTTCATTCTTTTTTGTACAGACACCACCACCACCACCACCGCCACCACCAGGCGTTGACGAGCGTCAACGCCCGGTGGTGGTGGTGGGAGCTCCTGTATGGCAGAGCTCTTGGATCGGAGCACTTGGAGCTCAAAGCGTGTGGAGCTCAGAGCTCGGAAGTGACATTTGCATATGACCTCTGTGAGGTCACTTCCGCTTCCGTTCACGTGACCGGAACTGACCTTTGACCCCGGCGCGCGCTAACAATACCGGATAAAATTGCGCGCCGGGGTTCAAAGGTCAGTTCCGGTCACGTGAACGGAAGCGGAAGTGACCTCACAGAGGTCATATGCAAATGTCACTTCCGAGCTCTGAGCTCCACACGCTTTGAGCTCCAAGAGCTCCGATCCAAGAGCTCTGCCACACGGGAGCTTCCACCACCACCACCGGGCGTTGACGCCCGTCAACGCCCGGTGGTGGCGGTGGTGGTGGTGGTGGTGGAATGTGGTGGTGGTGGTGTGTTTGTGTGTGTGTGTGTGTGGTGGTAGTGTGTGGTGGTGGTGTTGGTGGTGGTGTCGGTACATTGCACGCAGGGGTCAAAGATCAGTTCCGGTCACGTGATCGGAAACGGAATTGACGTCACAGAGGTCATATGCAAATGTCACTTCCGAGCTCTGAGCTCCACACGCTTTGAGCTCCAAGAGCTCCGATCCAAGAGCTCTGCCACACGGGAGCTCTCACCACCACCACCGGGCGTTGAAGCCCGTCAACGCCCGGTGGTGGCGGTGGTGGTGGTGGTGGTGGTGGAATGTGGCGGTGGTGTGTGTGTGTGTGATGGTAGTGTGTGGTGGTGGTGTTGGTGGTGGTGTCTGTACATTGCGCGCAGGGGCCAAAGGTGAGTTCCGGTCACGTGAACGGAAGCGGAAGTGACCTCACAGAGGTCATATGCAAATGTCACTTCCGAGCTCTGAGCTCCACAGGCTTTGAGCTCCAAGAGCTCCGATCCAAGAGCTCTGCCACACGGGAGCTCCCACCACCACCACCGGGCGTTGACGCCCGTCAACGCCCGGTGGTGGCGGTGGTGGCGGTGGTGGTGGTGGTGGTGGTGGAATGTGGTGGTGGTGTGTGTGTGTGTGTTTGTGTGGTGGTAGTGTGTGGTGGTGGTGTTGGTGGTGGTGTCTGTACATATAAGAATGAACATGTGTTTCTCATCAGTCCTTATGTATTGGTCGAATTGGCACCCAGACTACGACGGGCTTTACGTCAGCGGTATGTCGACATCGTGATCCATATGAAATTGTTGGATAAGGACCCAGTCCATATGGAAATTGAAAGAACAGCGCCGATGTTGAAAACCTCCAGCATGAACTGGAAAGCGGCGTATGTCAGAGCAATAGCACAAAAGAAACATTTGTTCGAACGCATCATTAAACGACGTTAAAGCGTTAAGAAAGTGTGTTAAGGCGTTGAGACGGGCGTTAAGGCGTAACGACGGTCGTTAACGGGCGTCACTGCATTTCGATGAATTGGTGTCAATTCCATGAAAATCAGAGCTTCTGAGCTAATTCACGAGGGCGTTGAAGCGTTAAGCTAAGCGTTGATGGGCGTTACTGTCTATTAAAGCAAGCGTATTTCCAAAAAACACGCACAGTCGACGTTCAACCGTCAACATGGCTTACACTTGCTCTGAGTGCGAACGCACGTTCACCAGACATTACGATATGATGCGACACCAGAAAAATATACATGGGATTGAAGACTCCGAGGAGTCCGTTGAGGGGGATGCTGATGCAGAGACTGCTGAGAGTGTATCGACTGATACCGAAACAGAGATTGCTGAGAGTCTATCTAGTGATACGGAGAGCTTGACCTCAGATATTCAGCATACGTCCGTGGAAAGTGAGGCAGAACCTACCTTCTGGGATCGTATTGTGACAGCAGCTATCAATACTTACGCTGCAGCGATCGAGGACGCCGGAGAGGATAATTTGTAACAGACGTACACCCAAATGCGCCCCCGCCTCAGGAAAACAGCCATGGCGATCTATGAACAGTATACCTTACTACCGCTTGAAATGAAAGGCGACCCCACGCACAGGTCCATCATGAAGACCAAGCGTCACTTGGAAGAGGCTATGGGGCTACCACCCACCGAGGCCCTGGAAAATGCGATCAGAATGCGCAAACAACTGTTTCAGGACATGCTGCCCGAAGAATATCCAGGCCTGTCCGACGATGATTAGAATAAACGGTTCAGAGCGAACATGGCCGAAGATGGAACTTTCTGAAATGGCGACTTCTGATTGGACAAGAATAGATCTAACGGACAGGAACGAATATGACAGATGCAAATGGTGGCCTCTGATTGGGCAAGAGTCTTTTTGATTTGTAAACATACCCAACGCGGCTCCCCAGCGTGGGTATGATGTAACATTGGGGAAAATAAACTATATGAAAAAAAACTTCTTGTTGTTGTTGTTCTCTCAAGTGTCATCCTTGTTGTTGTTATTGTTCTCTCTCCGGTCTATATCATGGCGTCAAGGCATTATGTTAGAGCGTTAAGGCGTAACTACGAGCGTTGACGGGCGTCACTGCATTTCGAAGAATTAGTGACAATTCCATGGAATATCTAGAAAAATCAGAACTTCTGAGCTATTTCACCAGGACGTTGAAGCGTTAAGCTTGGCGTTGGCGGGCGTTGCTACAAGATGACACCTCACACGACGCATTCGGACCAAGGATGGTCCATCTCTACACAAAATACCTTCCTTCACTGCCCTTAGTCCAAAAAAGAGAGCAACAACAACACAGATTACAGATCAATCCTTTTATTATGCGTGAATGGGGCGTAACCTGTGAACATGATAGGACATGTACTGACCTGTCTGTGGGGTTTTTCCACAATGTCGTTCACCTTCGTGTCTTTTCGGGTACGTCCGTGTCTTTTCGGCTACGTCCGTGTCTTTTCGGTGAAGTTCGTGTCTTTCCGGTGACGTCCGTGTCTTTTCGGTGACGTCCGTGTCTTTTCGGTAACGTCCGTCATCCGGGTATATATGAGGGTCTTGAGGGGGGCGACTGTTCGATACATTACAAACTCCACGAGAGCTTCAAAATAATACCTCATACGACACCATAGGACCATTAGGGGCTCACCTAGACCCCAAAACGTTCGTCCCGTATGGACCTATACCTCCATAGCCATGCAGTATAGGCCTATGGGCCTACATACAGACCTCGGTGACTTTTCCCAAAAATTTCACCGCTTCGCTCCGGGACCCTTCCCATCGTGTTTTTCTCGGCGAGACGAGAAAAACGAGACCCCACAAGCCATAGTAACACCCCCACAAAAAATTGACCATCCCCATACCCCATACAGGCATTTTCCCTTATATTGTATAATACAGACCCCTATTGTAGAGATAAAATCCGAGTTCCGCTTTTTATAGTTTCGGAAAACAATCCTAATTTTACATGCACCCACTCCATTGACTTGATAGGCAGGCCCCAATAAGCCCGGGGACCGATATTCGCCCTTTGGGCTTGAGGTGATAGGTGTTTTCCCCTATTTTAGGGGTAAAGTCCGTATTCCGCTTTTTATAGTTTCGGGGAAAAATCTTAATTTTACATGCACCCACTCCATTGACTTGATAGGCAGGTCCCAATAATCTCGGGGCCCGATTTTAGCCCTTTTTGCTAGGGTTGATAGGTGTTTTCCCCTATTTCAAGGGTAAAGTCCGTATTCCGCTTTTTATATTTTCGGGAAAAAATCCTAATTTTACATGCACCCACCCCATTGACTTGATAGGCAGGTCCCAATAAGCCCGGAGACCGATATTAGCCCTTTTGGCTAGAGTTGATAGGGGTTTTCCCCTATTTTAGGGTAAAGTCCGTGTTCCGCTTTTTATATTTTCGGGAAAAAATCCTAATTTTACATGCACCCACCCATGACTGGATGCCCCTTCACGAATGCTTCACTTTGATACCTCACTCGACCCAATCGGACCATGCAGCGTATTTGAAGTCTGGGGACTACTTTTTCTCCGCGGAAGCTTTTTCCCGCGACCGCATCACGGCCAGACCGTATCACCGCGGAAGATTAATCGTGATGACGTCATCAGTTTATGTGTACTTTCCGGATGATGAAAAGTTCCCACCAAGAGCTCTGCCACACACCCCACCCGTAGAGAGCCTCACAAAGTTCCCCCTTAAATTTTACCCGGGGGAACAAATAAGTAGATCAAGTTGACTTTAAATATTTGCTACCTACTACTACCGTGGTTTCAGTGTCTGTCATGAGTCATTTATAAGTGAAGCCAGTGAGATTAACAAGTTACTTATTTACCTCCACCAATCGCGATACGTAAGTTAGATATTAACCTCACCAAAGTAACATAAAAATAATTACTTTCAAGTGAAAAGCAATCATTTTACGATCTGCATGCAATACGCCATATAAATTTCACACGTCAGCTAGTTTTGCTGTCAGTCACAATTCCTTCTTGTCGAGTGACACCAATATCACCGCGGTCATGCGATCATTGCCGTAGTTTCTCTGAATCAAGTCACAATGTTTTTCCCGATAATTATATTATATCACATATCTTCTGTTATGCACACGTCAAACCAGTGACTGTCGCAAAGATAGGTCTAATCTTTGTTTATCGCCCACTGGGCGTTGATTGTCGACTAAAACGTCAGAAGTGAGGCGTCTGTATATAGAAATGCGTTAGTTGTCTGGCTTACGTATATGTGTTAGTGCAAGTCAAATGTGTACCGGTAAACGTGAATTCCTGCCAGATATTTCGTTAATTATGGGGCTGGTAAGAGATCATGCGAATGAACATAAGCATATCTACTATGTGTGTCTGCATGTTTTGCTTCATATGTGTGTTACATAATGTAGATTGCAAGACGTATATATCAAGAACGTATATTTTTTTACAAATCATAACGTGAGATACAAACGAGTCAAACGGGTTGTGAATGTTTTGTTTCGTGTGCAAATGTATTGTTCGTCGTAAAACAGGTTTTACATGCATTGTGTAAATTTCACACCTTCAGGCAAGCACATCCCATTGACGACGCGGTAATTCACTCGAAATAACCACTGTGTGTCAACGTACTCCAGATGGGTGCGCTGTACAGTGAACAGGCTAGGTTAACTGGAAAGTAGGAACTGAAATGACCTTGCTCCTACATTCCACTAATCCTAGCCTATCCACCGTACAGCGCACTAGTCTGAAGTACGTTGTGACACAGCAATAGCGATTTCTAGCAAACAATGAAAAGACGGAGTAAGTTAGTTACCGCCTTCACTTGCGGTGTAAGCGAATAAAATACCTAGCTCGAAACCAAGTGTTGTTCGCTGATGTCGAGGTGGACAATACCTGGCCTTGAGGTAGGCCCTACGTGTTTTATTTCGCTTACACACCGAACCCAAAGGCGGTAACTAACTTACAATGCCATTTCATTGTCTGCCACGAATGAAATCGAACCTCGGTCTTCCACCTCGATGGAACATACCTGACCTCGAGCTAGGTGTTTTATTTCGCCCACTCACAGTCAATAACTATTACTTAAGCCGGTGCTAGGAGCCGCGTTACTTCATAAGCGCGTCTGAGATACCAATGATACCCTAGGCTCCTCCGTATGCTAGCCTGAATGTGAGGTGCAGATGGTTGCTTTTAGTCGCCAGACGTCGTCAATTTTCCACACCTCTCACCAAGAGCTGGACTAAAGAAAGTGTGAGGTGTGTGTGGGCGTATATTGAAGCCGATACGGCTCGTATTGTGGATGGGATCGGGACGTTTGTGTCGGAATCCTGTTTGAAAGAGTGATATTGAAAGGAAATGTATGCAAACATCACCCTCGTAAACAGATGTTTCGATAATTCGACTTTTATAGTACATTGATATATTATATATCGTACATTTATAGCGATTCTTCTGTAAAACTGATGCCACAAACCAGCCTAATATTCGACACACTTCGATGCACGAAAATTTGGTAGGTCACTTGTTAAAGTAAAATAATCTTGAAACGTGTTTAGCAAAGCAGACAACATCATACTTTCTTCATTCCTCGTGACAGCAATTTCAACGAGAAAAGGTTGACATATAGCAAGAAATTGTAGAGTTGATCAATGTGAATATAAAGGAAACAAGCGCTGGATGAGCGCAAAGACCTCCGTCGAGGCAACAGGGTCCGTAGCTGAATATATCACTGAATAATATAGGGCCGGATGCCAAGCTCAATTTTGCATTTGTTGGACGTTAACTTCACCAATGGTAATTAACCTGGGATTGAGGGTTCCGCACTAGCATGTCCCGCTAGGGATATGGAAGTCACATTCTCCGCAAATAATTTTTGTCTGATTTCACGCGCTTGAAATATTGGAGTATGGAACAGAGTATATTGATGGAAAACCTGGAATACTGCTTGAGATATTAGGCCCCTTCTCACCCCCACCTCCCCGTGAGAGGACGCCCCCACCCAAATCAACACGCTAGCGGCAGAAATGAGACCATGTGTGCCTAGTTTTACCAACTTGCATGTGATTTTGTGCTATAGGCCTTACACATCAACACTTCATATTTTGTATGCGTACAGTATAGCATCTTCATTGACAGAATCCTATACAAAACACACCTGATTTTACCGACACTCCGTTCTGATCTGTCTCAGTGTAAAGGGACGTAACTTTGAGTTTACTTGCGTTTCTCATGCGTTGTATTATGTTATAATGTAAATTATTGGCTTTGTTCTAAATTCTTTGATAGGGTCTGGCAAGTGTTTATATGCGATAATGGAATCCTTGGGTGTCACTGCTAAATGTGAATCAAGAAATGGATTACTGAGAATCGTCATTTTGTTTACGAACTTTTTGGAGAACCATCACGCATGTAACGGACGCGATATGTATAGCCCTGAGGTTATTTTCGATCTGGGTCTTACTTTCCACAACAGGGGCCCAGGTATTTATTTATCAGGAAACGTTGTGCGACTTCTGGAAACGCCTTAAAGGCAATGCTTATGCTTGTAAGTGACTCCGGTCGTTGAGAGAAACTTCGTGAAACTGGTCGGGAGTTTACGCCATCGGAGTTGCTCGAATAGCATTGAAGCTGTCTGTGGGCAAACAGTAATCGTATAACTGGGGGTTTATTACTATCTGGGAGTTACCTTTTGCAGGGGCCTTTGTTGTGGGGAAACTGACCGTATTTCTTTCCGGGATTTTGAGTTTCACTCATTTGTCCGGACCTTGCTTTCTTAAATTCGAATATGTGTATTTCATTCATTTATTTTGTTTGTAAATAAATTTATTAACTGTATCTCGGTCGTTGACTTGTTCCTGGCCCTTGTGCATTGCGTTTGTGGCCTCGTGGCATACCGTTGTTCTGAGAGATCCCCTATCGAACCTGGAAAACTAGTGACATCTGGTGCCCGTTACATTTTGATGCCATGGCCAGGATCTCTTTTGAATAATGGATGCGATGGGGAACCCAGTTAGATCGGAAAGTATGCGCAATAGAAGTCAGGAACACGTGCACGAGCTTTCAGCCAGGAAAGGTTAGGGCGAGTTTCCTGGGGTGATTTGGCTACAGGTGCATCAACCCGTAGAGAAGTAAGGCTAAATCGTCAAAAGACAAGTGGTTCCCATCGAGATTTTAACCTAGGAACAGACCAATTGAATCCCATTCAGCAGGGTGTAGATAATCAAACCGACTGGATGCAAGTAAGGCGAAATGTGGAAGAGGAAATTCGCAGGGTTGGGGAACTGACAGCTATAATCCAGCAACAGGTGACTCCAAAACATACACCTTATCATGGTTTGGGATCTGCTAGAGATTATGTTGGAAGGGATGGTATGGATCCTGTCGCATCTAGTTTTGAACGAGAGTATAGGCCCGACATGTATCAGTCATATAGTCTGACAGAGTTTTTCGACTTGCCTTCTCGGCAACGTTCGGTAGATCGAGTATAGGGGTCTGGCACAGTCGTAAGAAGACGTGAGAAAGAGCCTGACAAATTTGACGGTAGGTCAGTTGGATGGAAAGATTATATTGTTCATTTTGAACAAGTAGCTAGGTGGAATAGTTGGACTTTCAATGATATGGCACAGCAGTTAAGTATGTGCCTGCGCGGAAATGCTAAAAAATTGCTTGGCGATCTTACACCAGCTGATCTTTCCGACCATTCTCGGTTGAATTCAGTATTGACAAAACGATAGGACCCACAAGAGCGCGAGGTGGCTCATAGATGTGAGTTTCGGGCTCGGAAACGTCTAGGCCAGGAATCTCCCGCTGACTTCGGATATGCTCTGGTTAGGCTGTTTAGCATTCCCCAATATACTTTATGAATATAGAGAGATAAACATTGTAGAACAGTTTATCAATGGGCTCGGGTCGACAGAAATGAAGGAGCATGTTTTATTCCATCATCCAAAAACGTTGGATAAAGCCATTGCATTTGCTGTTGAGTTTGAGTCGGTCAAAGGGCCACGATGTATGCCATGTAAGCCGCGTCCATTAAAGACAGGGGAGATTGGTTCAGTTACTGCAGTGAAAGAAACACTGGAGTCGACGGAGCCCAGTGCTGAGGGAAGTGAGTCCTTGTTGACACAATTGAGTGAGTTAACGAAGGCTATGAAGGAGAATTTTGACAAACTTAATGACCAGCTTAAACTGTTGAATGAGCGGGGACGTGGTAGTAGGCGAGATATCGAGTGTTACGCCTGCCACGAGTTTGGGCATTTGGCGTATATTTGTCCAAACAGGGGTGGAAATAACCGGGATAGTGGGAGAGTTAGACAAGCAGATTCTAATCCGTTAAACTAGAACGGGCTGGACGTGAGGCCAAATGTCCATCCCCGGAATCCACTGCAGGTAGTGGGAGGCCGTTACAGGGTAGAAGTTGTTTTTTTAAGTTCATGTTTGTTTGCTAATGTGTGTTTCACCAGGGGAAGCCATAGATTACTAGTTGACACGGGTTCGGCTGCAAGTCTGTTATCCAAGGACGTGTACGACCAGTTGGGAGAAAATAACCCCCTCTTACAGGATTCCGAGGTCATTTTGAATACCGCCGTGGGTGAATCTCTTGATATATTAGGAAAGATTGAGATAGGGTTTAATATCAATGGACATGCATTTCAACAGGAGTTCATTGTTACCCCGTTAGAGATGGGTGGTATTCTGGGTATAGATTTTCTGGAGCAATATGAAATTTCAGTCGTAGTATCTAAAGAAATTTTACGGATGGGGGACCATACCATCCGGTTATGTAGAGAAACCTCGTCTTATTGTGCGAGGGTGAAGCTAGTCGAACGTGTGGTTGTTGCCCTTGAGAGAGAGCTGACCGTGCGTGGCTATGTGGTGGGACAACCGGTTGGCGATGTTATGGTCGAACCATTCAGGATCTTGCAAAGGAAGGGTTTGTTTGTCTCACAAGCATTAGTGGATGCAGGAAATGTGATGTTCACGGTGCGTAATGTCACAGAGCGTCCAGTGAGGTTGAATACAGGTTACAGTGTTGCTAGCTTGCAAACAGTGCAAGTGTTGGATCAGGAAGAGGATGGGATTGAAGGAACCAGGGCTGTTCCGAACAAAGTCCCTGAGCATTTGCAGCCTTTAATAGACTCTGTTTCTGATCGGATGACGCCAGACCAACGGGCAGTGGTAGCTGAAGTTATTGTTGATTATGCTGACGTTTTTATGAGACCCGATGGAAAATTAGGGCGGACGGGTCTAGTGAAGCATAGTATCCATACAGCTGACGCACACCCAATTAAGCTACCATTTCGTAGGCTAACTATTGCGAAGAAAAAAATCGTTAAAATGCTCGATGCTGGCGTAATACAGCCAAGCAGTAGTCCATGGTCGGCACCCATTTTACTGGTGGCACAACCTGATGGGTCCACTCGGTTTTGTGTAGATTACCCGGAAATTAAATGACGTAACAATCAAGGATGCGTACCCGTTGCCGCGCATAGATGAGTCGTTGGATGCTTTGTCGGGAGCCCAGTGACTTAGTACTCTAGATCTGGTTTCTGGGTATTGGCAATGTGAGATGAAGCCTGAGGATAAACCGAAGATCGCTTTTGCAACCCATAAAGGCCTGTTTCAGTTTGAGGTAATGCCGTTCGGGTTATGTAATGCTCCCGCTACCTTTGAACGCCTGATAGAATTGGTTCTACGCGGGTTGCATTGGGAGAAGTGTTTATGTTACATCGACGATGTTATTGTTTTTGGCCGAACGTTCGAGTCTGCTTTGAGTAATCTGCGGGTGGTGTTGCAGCGGTTCCGTGACGCACACTTAGTATTAAAACCGTCTAAATGTGCTCTGTTTCAAACTGAGGTAGCATTTTTGGGACATGTCGTATCGGAAGAGGGGGTTAAATGTGATCCAAAAAAGTACAGTCTGTGGAAGATTGGCCTGTGCCGAATAATGTTGCTGAGATAAGAAGCTTTCTTGGATTGGCCGGTTATTATCGGCGATTTATTCCAGCGTTCACGTCCATAGCTCATCCTCTAGTGCAGCTGACCAAAAAGGATACGAAATTTGTATGGACAGACACTTGTAACCAGGCGTTTAAGAGGATAAAATGACTTTTAGTTTCTGATCCGATCCTCGCTTATCCTAGCATTTCTGACCGGTTCATTTTGGATACGGACACCAGTTTGACGGGTATTGGGGCTGTGCTTTCTCAGGTACAAGATGGCCAGAAGAGGGTCATAGCCTATGCCAGTAAGTCCTTGAGTCGTCATCAACGAAGGTACTGTGTCACTTATTTAGAACTTTTGGCAGTGGTACCTTTCGTGAAACAATTCCGGCATTATTTGTGGGGGCGAAATTTCACAGTTCGCACGGACCACGCAGCACTGGTATGGCTGAGAAACTTCAAAAATCCGAATGGTGGCGAGGTGGATCTCAGTTTTGGATTACAAGCGTCTACGACCTACGATTTTTCCATCGTGCACCGTAAAGGAAATTTGCATGGTAATGCCGATGGACTTTCCAGGCGGAGCCATCGGAAATGTACTAGGTTTGGTTGTTGGGAATGTTCCGATGGGATTGCCAGTTTTGATAACGATGGACTAGTTATTGAGAGAACATGTGCGGTAGTAGGGAAAGAAAGGACTTCTGCTTCTGCTAGTCCTGTTGATTCCCCGACCCATGAGGCCGAGGCCAGAGATTTGGCATGGATTGGGTCCTGGACCGGTGAACAATTGCGGTCCTGGCAGGAAGAAGATAGCGTCTTGAAACGTACGTTAGAACTTAAGTCACAATTTGACTTGAAACCCCCCAAAAGTTGTACAAGGGGCGACCAAAGGGATGTTAGGGCGTTGTGCGCCATATGGGATAGATTGCATGTGTGCCGCGAGGTGTTGTATTATAGTTGGGATGACGTTGTTAGTGGGGAACGTCGACGCATTGTGGTTGCGCCTAGGGAGATTAGAAAACAAGCGTTCCAGTCATTGTATGGTGACAGAGTTGCTGGACATCTAGGTAGGAAGAGGACTATTAGTGCTATCCAGCGTCGTGTATTCTGGCTAGGTATGTCTTAGGATATTAGAAGGTGGCTGCGGCAATGTGATCTTTGTGTCCGTCGAAAACCGGGGCCGGGAAAAGGAAAGTCTCCATTACAACAGTCGGAGACTGGGGCTCCTCTCGACCGGATTGCGGTTGATATATTGGAATGTCCGGTAACGGGTAACAGAAATCGCTATATAATAGTTGTCTGCGATTATTTTTCTAAATGGGCAGAAGCATACGCTGTTCCAGAGCATTCTGCGCTTACCGTTGGGGATAAGTTGGTAACTGAGTTTATTTGTAGATATGGGACTCCTTTACAGTTACACACAGACCAGGGAGGGGAGTTTGAGTCAGAGCTCTTTGCGGTCCTGTGTAAGGAGATAGGTGTTGAAAAAACTAGAACCACTCCGTACAGACCACAGTCAGATGGACTCGTAGATCGGTTCAATAGAACATTATTCAGATGTTGTCGATGTACGTGGAAGCAAATCATAGGGATTGGGATGATCGTCTGCCCTTCGTGCTTATGGCGTATCGATGTAGCGTGCAGGAGAGTAGTGGCTGTTCGCCGAATTTCTTGATGTTTGGTCATGAGATTTCATGTCCGATTGATTTGACAGTGGGAAATTCCCCATTCGCGCGAGAGTTTAGTTGTCAGGTGGAGTATGTGGAATGGTTAAAGCGTGTTCAGGAACAAGCTTTTCAGTTTGCCAGTGGTTGGTTGGTTGGTTGTTTGAAGTTTAACGTCGCACCTAACCTTATTGGTCACACGGCGACGATGACACAAACAAACACACCCCAACAAAAACCCCAACCCCAGCAAAAACCCAGCCAAAACTACAAAAAAAATGGAATTTCGAATATTTTGAAAATTAGGCTCTACAGACACTGATCACAATGGATCCTCAGAGAGCCCAATCTGTTTGATTCTTTAATCTACCTCCTGTGCCAGACAAACATGGTACAAACCATGCTGCCCTAAGCCGGAGGGCGTTTGCCAGTGGTCAATTGGGCGAGGCCGCCCGTCGACAAAACAAATGGTACGACCGTGGTTTAAAGCCCCGTGAATATGGCGTTGGTGACTTCGTGTGGAGGTGGTACCCTCCAGCTGCTCGGCCGAAGTCGGGTTTGGGTTGGACTGGCCCGTATAGAATAGCTGCCAAACTGTCCACGGTTTTGTATCGGATAGTAGCGGTGGATCACAAGGTGTTAGTTTTGCATGTGGATCATTTGAAACCCTATCAAGGGATCCTTCCTCCGGAGGGTTGGGTCAGAGAAACTGATCATATTGATCGGTGTCCTGATCAGGAGGGTGGTATACAAGATGACCTGGGGCTGGTAGAGACAGACGGCACCGGTCCATCTGTGGAATGTAGTTTGACTGATAATAACTATGGGGTTGATACGTGTTTTTTCGATCCTATAGATGAGAGGATGCCTACGAACATTTCGGAAAGAACGCTAGACGCTGTTGACGTATTCGACTCTCGACGGACTAGGTGCGGGAGGGTAGTACGGGAACCATGTCGGTATTCACCTTGACCGTATGTTAAATCAGGTGAAGGAGGGGATGTAGAATATTAAGACTAGGGTGAAAGCCTACTGATTTGTCTGAAAATAAGTATCTGCTTTTCCTTTTGGTTCCAAAGGATAGATTCGCCTTTAGATTTTGGTCCCTAGAAGTCAGCTTGAACAGCTGGATGAAGACATTCGTCCCGAGTGGCAGGAGGGAGGGATGACTTGCCCAGTCTCAGCTTGTGGCGCGAAGGTATTCTCAAATCACAGCAGCTGCTAAATCACTGGAAAAAAGTCATGATGGCTTTGTCCAGAAATTTGCGTGTGACATTTGTAAATTTAACCATGCCCAACGAAATCAGCTGCGTCGGCACTATACCAAGACTCACTGCCTGACAGCACAGCAGGTGACTAAAAAAATGGATGGCCTGGTTGGGGTGCCTGTTCCGAACAAACAATTTATTCATCCTGGACGGGAGAGGAGGCCACGTGTTTGGGCGAAGGAGCGAGAAGCTGCTCGGCTCGCACGACAGGCGGCAGTGACGGAATCGTCTCCCCTCTCACTATCTGAGGAATATAATTGCCGGGATGAAGAGGTTGTACTAAATTGTAGCTCTAATGGGTGTCAAAAGAAGCAACTCCGACTGAAGTTCAGTTGGATGCCTCGGGTCGGGCTCAAGAAATAAACTGTTTAAATATCACTGTTAGTTCGTTGTGTAAATTCGTATTCTATTATCGTATATGTGTTTTAAGCTTTACCTGAATTTGCCTGTGATGCAAATGAGTACATTTGTGCTGAGGGGGGCAGAGTTTAAAGGGACGTAACTTTGAGTTTACTTGCGTTTCTCATGCGTTGTATTATGTTATAATGTAAATTATTGGCTTTGTTCTAAATTCTTTGATAGGGTCTGGCAAGTTTTTATATGCGATAATGGAATCCTTGGGTGTCACTACTAAATGTGAATCAAGAAATGGATTACTCAGAATCGTCATTTTGTTTACGAACTTTTTGAGGAACCATCACGCATGTAACGGACGCGATATGTATAGCCCTGAGGTTATTTTCGATATGGGTCTTTGGAGGAGTATGGATATTATATCAATTATTGTTTTAAATTATCCACCTGTTCATCTAAATTATATATTGAGTTTAATGTTAGTCAAAAACGAAATATGCATGCACTATATTGGCCTTTTTAATTCAGTTTTATATTATTTTATAAATAGGGTCGTTGGCGTATTATTATATTATGGTTGTTGATCCGATTACTTCCCCTTCCTTTTATGTCTATAAATAACGCCTTTGGAGTCTGGTTTTCTTATATGTTGTTTTTTAACCCTATCTGGCCTGGACGATTTGGGGTGTCCCGCAGCCTGGGGGGGGGGCGGAAAGTGCCCCCCTTGTATATTTTCGCTATCGCTAAGGCTAGAGGGCTGAAACTTACCACACTATATCTTTGGGTCAAGCTCTACCAGAAAATGTAAAAAAATCCAAGATGGCCGCCATGATGACGTCACTGTGACGCCATTTTCAAAAAGAGCATTTTTGGACGATTTTTCGGTCAAAATCGTCGAATTTTTTAATTTTTGCTTTTTTTTCGCAAAAACTGCATGATAAATTAGTAAATAATAATCTGATATGAAATAAAATAAGTTTTATCCACTTTTCCGTAGAGAAAAGCAAATTTTTTGAAGAAATATGACGAAAGCATAACTTTTTCTGGTACCCCATATGGCCGCCATTTTGAATTTACCCATGATCCTCTGCTCGTGGGGTTATGCAAATAGGCTCAAAATGACCCCAATACGATACCCTATAACGTCAAGAATGTTTCAGCTCTCCATTTTTTGGCTTTTCGGAGCTATCGCAGAAAGTTTGGCAGGAGGGCATTTTTGCCCTTCCCTCCCCCAGGCCTGGTAGGGTTAATGGGGGAAGGGAGGGACGGGGAACAAATCAGGGGGTGTTTTTGGGTGATGCTAAGACATATGTTTCAGAAAAATGCATAGAATCGCGTTGAATCAACATGCTGAATTTTTGCGTAATTTTTGAAGAAATATGGCGAAAACATCACTTTTCTGGTACCCCCACATGGCCGCCATTTTGAATTTACCCATGATCCTTTGCTCGGGGGGGTCATTCAAATAGGCTCAAAATGACCCCAATATGATAATCGAAAAAGTCACGAAGTTTCAGCTCTCGATTTTTTGTCGTTCCGGAGATACAAACAAAAAACCAACATTGGGGCGGAAAGTGCCCCCCCCCAGGCCAGGTAGGGTTAATAGCATATTTAAATCAATATCTAGTCTATTATATATAATTTTCTTTGCTTTAGTCTATAATGACACTTGAGGTATTTATACAGACATCTGTCTATTTTTTCTCACTATATTTCTCCCGTTGCTTTTTAACACACCGTTTTTAACACTTTTTATTGTATTTTTAAAATCAGTTTTATTGTTTAATCAACTCAATGCAATGCTACTGGCGCGCATAATCCTAACGGATTGCATGCGCCATCCAAATTCAAAACTGACTGACTGACGATCTGGGTCTTTCTTTCCACAACAGGGTCCAGGTATTTATTTATTAGGAAACCTTGTTGAAACGCTTTAAAGGCAATGTTTCTGCCTGTAAGTGACTCCGGTCGTTGAGAGAAACTTCGTGAAACTGGTCGGGAGTTTACGCCATCGGAGTTGCTCGAATGGCATTGAAGCTGCCTGTGGGCAAACAGTAATCGTATAACTGGGGGTTTATTACTATCTGGGAGTTACCTTTTGCAGGGGCCTTTGTTGTGGGGGAAACTGACCATATTTCTGTCCGGGATTTTGAGTTTCAACCATTTGTCCGGACCTTGCTTTCTTGAATTCGAATATGTGTATTTCATTCATTTCTTTTGTTTGTAAATAAATTTATTAACTGTAACGCGGTCGTTGACTTGTTCCTGACCCTTGTGCATTGCGTTAGTGGCCTCGTCGCATACCATTGTTCTGGGAGATCCCCTATCGAACCTGGGGAAACTAGTGACATCTGGTGTCCGTTACATCAGCATCATGTGATGAGGATTCAATGCGCTCGGAATAATTTTGTATACAGGTGTTACAGGTCACCTTCACCATAATGTATCAATTACCATGGACTTGTACATGTATCACATTCACATTGAATGGTGATGGCTGATGAGAATATTGCCCATATGAAACAAATGGCTGGATTCCAGCAAATAAAAAGTTTGTGTTAATCATAAACAACATACAATTAATAATACTATCAAATAATTATGTTTATTCCTTGTCGACATCAATATATTACAGACAATATTATGACTGAATCATGGTAACAGATATTCAAGAGTATATATTTCTACACTAAACTGAAGGAGACCCATGATGCTTATTATATTATGTTGTAAAACTTCACTTGCTAATTTCGATTATGTTTGCTTATTGTGAAAATAAATGAAGTTATGAAAATAAATTTAGTATAATTGCCCATTGCCGTCAAATTAGAAATATCTTCAGCAGCTAAAGTTAAGCCAATCATAACAATATATAGCACCATGGTATTGTTGTGATATCACCCAGGTATTGATCTTTGGTTAAGAATGTAACGAGATACATATACCTGTTCTTTGTGTTAATGGAAAGTGAAATTTGAATGGATGGTCTGTGTTGTCAGTGTGTCTGATATCCCCCTTGCAAAGACAAGAACATTTTCTATGTAATTTATTATTTATTGATATATTTATTGATTTTCTTTTTGTCTAATTGTATTCTGTTCAAGTCATTTGGCATCGGTAAAACCTGAAATGTATATCATGATCTCATTCTTTCATCTAGTGATAGTGTCTGTTAGGTTCCAGATCACGGGGTCTGAACAAAGCATGTGAAATGTGATCGTATGCCAAATAAATGCCCAGTGGTATGTCCAGGGCTTAAAACTAAAAAAAAGTGAGAAAGGTTCTATCCATGCTATTAGTCAAAAATCTCAAGAATGTAGGCCTACATGTGGAATGTAGACGCTCCTTTGTTTCAACTACAATTCAGAATAAGTTTACAGAATATCAGGTTTTAACAAGCAAATTATTTTTCGTTAACAATTGTCACACACACAATGTGGATGTCACTAAACTGTTACGATAAATGAAAAGAAAAGGTTTACAATGTTGTCAAACAAAAAGTATATGTACACTATTTATCAGCTTTATTAAATAAGTTTACAGCCTCACGCAGGTAGATCAATTTGGTGCTTCTGCAAAATCAAACCATTATTCAACTGTTTTCACTCATTCATTTCAAATGGACTGTAAAGCTGAGAATGGTATCCCGAGGCAAAGTAATTTGATAGGTTCAAGAATAATTTCATAATAAGGAAGATCGCCTGTTTTTGACAGCATGGTAATTCTTCTTCCCTTTCTACCAACTGATATCTGTAGTATCACGTTACTGGACGTAATCATTTCTTCAAACGGGGATATATCAATTGCTTGCCGATCGCACCTACTCGCCTCTACAGAGTTAATCGTTTTTTTTAATTGAATTGAAGTTTATTCTCAGAACCAAGCATATAATGGTATGATAATCTAATATAATACAATCATAATCATATGGCGACTGTCTCAGAATCAACACATTTTGGAGAAAACAGCAGATAAGAGTACAACAGATCAGATTAGAATGATATGTGATACAGTAAAACGGAACTATAATAATATAATAATCAATATGGGAGGGATTTCTACTAAACAATACGTTTGATCCCTCTTTGTACAAAAGTAGCTACTTTATTCTGCACACTGACAGTTCTGTTAGCCATCATGGAAATGAACTTGTTTTCTGATGGTTTGGTCTAAAATTTAGCAGGAATAAAATCTTTTCTTGAATCTTGGAAGAAAGGACACACAAGTAAACAGTGGTACTCGTCACCAATGGATGCTAAATCACAATATGTACAAATACGTTCCTCTCTCGGGACGTCTGTATACCTGCCTCTTATTCCAGAATTGAATATCTGGCAGGCCAAAATCCTCACTTTTTCGGGAAACGAAAATCATGATTCCTTTATGGCGATGAAATTTTACAAAAACGAGTAGGGCGAGCCGCTGTTTTTTTCGCCTTTTTAAAATGCTCGTTGGACGGAGAAACGTTCACATGTCTAACAAGAAAATCATTTCGTTTGTTTTCTCTGGATGGTGGGTCGAATTTGACACATTTTCGTACATTTTATGGAGTTTTTCAGAAAAGTTGAAGTAGGTTTCAGGAGGATTGTACGTCTTTACTTTTCAATTTCAATAGCTCATTTGTCTTCTGGAATAATGGCATGAGTGTGCTCATTCGGAAAATATATACTTTTACAGGGGTTTTGTTAAAGATTTTACATATATTTAGGGCCGAAGATCCGAACCCATGTCTATTTTTAACCGTACATCATTTAAGTATGGAATGCACCCTCCCATTACGTGCAACTCGTGAAGCATGATGGGAGATGGAACCCGACTACAGAAGCAAGACCCATTGAAATGCATTGCAGTGAGGGTTCCCCATTATTTTGATAGTGTCCAAACACTTGGCTTCAAAATTTCGTCGGGAACCATAGCAATCCCTATTGGAAATCCCATGAGTCGTGGGTTTTCCATATGACAATTATTTGACCGGAGATTTCACGTTGCTCTCCTAGACCTCCGTCTGATCGACGGAGGTAATAGAAATACATCGAGGTTTCACCAGAAGAGCATTTGTGTCTCCTGTGATAAAACAACATGCCGTGCCTTGCTCGTTTGCTGATAATACAAACCAATTCAAGAGTTTAGTTTTAAATGAATGAATGAATGAATGAAATTTATTTGAACGGAATGACAATATACCATTGTTCAAGAAAATTAAATTTAAATGAGAGTAATAATAAGAAGCAAATAGACTACCAGAGATCCTGATCTGGTATACCAATACTACATGATCAGCAAGGCGAGGCGACCAGACTGCCACCTTAAAAAGCACAATATTACATCGAAAGATGACCTGACTAAAGACAGTATAAAGATGGATTTATATATGAAGTGGATTTGTACCGAAAGGAGGAGTTTGGGGAGGAGGTGGGATAAACAATACTGGGGAGGCTTATTTTTTTAGCAGTATCAACCGATGGCCAGCTTGAAATGGACGAATTAATCAAACGTCACAGAGCGTGCTGATCCAGACAGCGACAACAATCTGCTCAGTCTTTGACAGGCCTAAACGTCTCTAGATCTGTGATGTCGACGTCATGTGCGACCCCAGATATCCGTCAGTCAAATCTTCTGCGGAATTATTTACGTTACAGAAATATCATTACGGGTCCCAATTTTTACTTATTGTGGCTCGTAATTGTTTTCCCAATTACTCTATTTAAATCGAAGTTTAGCAGATGACAAGGATGAAATCATCTGTGAAACGCTTCGTGTTCTTAAAAAGAGAAGTTGTTATCGATGTTCGGCTGCAGTCAGTTCAGTTTCCAAGCTTCTGAAATACTAGTTGATAAGTTCTTAATTTTACCATTCATGCTAATGTTGTTGTTAACAAGCAACTCTATTTTGGAAATTCTCAGCGGGAATTTTTTTTGAACACAATTCATCAAAACTTTGGACTTAATCAGTTGGACATTCAATAATATTTGTCCCGTCAATCAGAATTTCCAGGAGAACACCATTCTTTGAGTCATCTGTTATAAGGTCCATGCAGGCTTCTCCCACTGAATCTGGGCTGAAAAGAAAGAACTAGCATTTCAAACATCAATTCAGACGGCGTGTTTTCAAATCACAAAACACTGTCCAGTATATTACCATTTAATGGATATTTAAAAAAGACTAAACATACAAGAAAACAAGATATCTACCAAATGGTGCGCGACCTTCAGTCTACATGGACGTACTATTTATCAACAAAATAGTCCATCCCTGCTCCCCTGTCCACCCACATCTACTTCTGGTTCGTATCAACAATCAGAAATATTAAAATATAATTCGCTTCTCATTTAATTATGTGGTTACTGGATCGTGTAATGGATAGCCTATCCGAGTGCGATCCGCCCATTGCCCAGTCGTTGTCCACAAAACATTCCGAGTCTAAGGCAAAAGCTTCTCAATGTCAATAGCAAACAAGGACGCATGCCATTAATTTTTGATTCTCTTGCTCTCTCTTCATCCGATCCGTTATTTTGACACCTAGAATCACTAAATCCTAAGTTAAAACAGAAGCCATCATAAACGTATAGATGACGAAAGTGATGAACCGAAAGTGCTGGTTCTTTCAGCTGATCGGTCAAGTGGGTCACAATCGACAACGACGAAGTGGCAACATTGAATCTGAGTGGACATTTGGTATTGTGCGAGTCTTCCATTGAGTTTACTTACGATATTAAGCGTTCATTCTTGAGGAGTTCAGCAATATTCTTATCGAACGTGGCCTTGTCGGTTGTTGTCTCCTCGGTGCTGTTCCGCAACATTGCCGTATCTGTGGCTTCCGGCGAAAAAGCGTTTACACGAATCCCCTTTGATCTCGCTGAGTCTGTTGACTTGAGAAGAAAACAAGTTGTCTGTCATTAATCATGGTTTGTGGAGAACACCACCGCCTTGTGTATATCAAATTGAATGTCCACAACTCCGATATATACGATGGTATACTATACCTATTAGAAAAAAAGTGGTAGTCTTACTGTAGTTATCAGTTTGTTTATGCAAGTTCCAAACATAGTAAAAGAGAGAGAGAGAGAGAGAGAGAGAGACAGACAGACAGACGGACAGAGAATTATTACGGTTCTTACAACAGCGTTAACTTTCAACATTAGCATATAACTTTTAGAATGACAAAGGACTTCGAATGTTCTTTCCATCGCAATAAAGAATGAAAGCTATTCCTTTACTTCGTGTGATGTGAGTATAGTAAAACACAACAGCCATGCAATTAAATGCTTCCCTTTATAGACGTGAGAGATGCAACAATTAATAGCTCCAATTTTCGAGTAAATTTGCTTTTGTTCCATTTTTGCGGTTCGACACACCACAGCTGTACCGTCATATACTTTGAAAAGGCAGCCGAGGTAAATTTGACGTCGCATTACATGCTCTGGTCTGCCGTGCCAGCTGATTTAAGTGTCTCATTTTCTGACCAACTTATTGGACGAATGAATTGGAAATGAACATGATTAGGATGGGACTAAGCATTCGACAACAAAAGACAACGGCTGCTGTTGAAAGACCACGCTCGATTAAAAACCATAGTAATGGACAACGGCAGCATACTGCCTAACACATTCTTTATTGCGATGGAACGAATAGTCGAAATCCTTTGTCATTCTAAAAGTTATATACTAATGTTGAAAGTTAACGCTGTTGTAAAAACCACAAGAAAGTTTAGCATCGCGTGCAGCAATATTTCAGCTAAATAACTACGATCAAACAAAATTCTAGTATTCCAACAAAAACAAGTCAGCAATAGATCAATCCAGAAGTAATCAACACAAAACATTAAAAACATGAACATACATTAAAATTTTTACAACAAACCGATTTCTCTCAAATAATCTAAAATATTCTTTTACTTGACTAAAAGATCTTCCAAAGTAGCTGCTTGATAAGGAGAATCTCTCACAATCGTAAAATCTATACAATCGATCAGAATATGTTTCAGTGTGAGATGTTCGTGACCTGAAATTCACATTGGGTTTTTTTCTTTTTTTTTGGTAGTAAATGAGTTAATGGTGTGTGGCAGATTCTACATCGCCTGATCATGGCTTGATAGAAACATTTCTGCCTACTCAGATGATTATAGCCTACTATTTGCTAAACTCATGAAGTTTGTTTTCAGCCACAGCATCCCATAAAAATTGAAACAGCTTTCTCACGAAAGCACAGGCAGAGGATCTATAATCGCCATATGGGATTCCAACTGTATCAACCTCATTATCTGGGGCTGTCTTAGCCAATTCATCAGATTCAGTATTTCCTTTAATGCCAACCTGGCTAGGAAACCAACAAAACATAATATCAATCGGTTGCTGTAATCTGCGGTCATATAATTGTAACATGTTCAAGATGGTGGGATGAGTTGAAGTGTCACTTTTAATCGCTTGAAGGCATGACAGTGAATCTGAGAATATGACATATTTTCTCCTATGGTAGACCCATTACCTTCTAAAGATGACAATAGAGCTTTGGTTTCGGCAGTGAAAATCGAACTTTTACCTGAAAGTCGACAGGTTTTAGTTTTGGAACTAAAGATAGCCGCACACGTTACTCTCTCACCATCTTTGGAACGATCCGTATGACTAGCCTGATTTGTTTTTATCTCAATAGACCAAATTCTTGTGCAAAGATGAGATGGCTCTTGTCTGCCTTTCTATATGTCGTCATTGTTACATCTACCTCTGGTCTGGCCAGCTGCCATAGTGTAACCGCTAAACTTTGACTAAGCTTAATACCAGCTGCTACAATGTGTGGTTTCATACGAATTCCAAGAGATGGAATAGTGGAGGGTTTCTTCAAATACAAATGTACGTATTGGGGGTTGAAAACACAGTTATACGCAGGGTTTGAGTGATTAGAGAGCAAATTTTTGATATATTGCAGTGCTAGTTTATTTCTTCGAAGTTCTTAAAGAGGTTCATCTGCTTCGACATATATATATAAAGCTTTCTTTATGTGATGTTCTGAACGCTCCGTACAAAAAGAAAACTTATGTGGTGTCAAATGCAAATTTTTGTTCCATGCCCAACGTCGTTCTCGAAAGGTTGCAGTGAATCATGACCATAAACAGACACACAAGTATTAGCGTTTGACGTTTAATTCCAAACTGATAGTATACCTCCATGGATTTGTCTAGATTTAACACCATATAAAACATATGTGAATAATTTTCGATATCTCGTCTAAGCTAGCGGCTTGGGATTAGTAGAGCTACACGGACATACCTGATTCTGTGAAAGAAATTCAGTTTGGGGGGAGCAGATGAGCAGTAGTTGTTCCACCAGTATATTGGCAGCAAAACGCAACATATATTAGCATTTTAGAAGGTAATTTGCCAATTTACTGATTTCACTAAGCTCCTGAAAACTCCAGAAAACGTTATCGGCAAACAGTTGTGCGAACTACGCAACACAAGTTTGTTTTGTTTGCCACCTTAAATCTGATGAAGTCCATGTTCGACAACCAGTATACCAGCGAGCATAGACAAGATTTTTATCTTGTTCCTTTCGTTTCACCCACTTCCATAATACCAACGAAAAGAAATTAGTGTGAACGAGATGTGGCTAATTGAACGCAAAATATTAAGCTGGTGGAAAAAGATGCCGGTGTGCTGACAAGGAGTCATATGCCCCGTTAGTTCAGTATTCTGACTGCGTATCTAAACACAATTAAGGTTTAAAAATTATCCCTGAAATAATGTGTATCTCAGTTCCCCTTCTATTCTAGCTGTTCATGTGAACATCTTAAATAACATGCTCAATCGGCCCCTAGCACCGGCTGTATTAAATAACATTTTATTCTGCGAAATGCTTTTCCAATGTAAGCCAACGCCTTTTGGTTTGAGTAATGCCTCGTTTACTGATATAACACAGATGTTAGGGGTCGTGTGGCTACTTCATAGTATACACATGAACAAACGCAATAAAAGCGCGGATGCGATATTAAGGCTACTTCCGAGAATCCACCGTATTCTTGGGTCTGAAAGTTAGGTGCCGACGTATGCTTTCCTGTAGAGTCATATGGTTGCTTTTTAGTCGCCAGACGTCGTCAATTTTTCTCACCTCTTACATATCGCTCCAATTCAGCATCGGCATTAGCTTGTTCTACTTAGTGATCAGGTTTGTGGTATTAGAATCCAAGAGAATCTGTAGCAGACTACTGTGGGCAAGAAGGGGCATCGACCAGGGGTTGAAATTGTAGAAAATTGGACAGTTTCACGTAATGAACCTCAGGGCACAGTCGATTCTTTGTTCACTGTGGATCTTATATACAGAAGGCCTATGAGGAGGAAGATGGCCAAGTTGACGCCCTTCTATATTGGGGACCGAAAGCGGAATCCTGTTTCACAAGAATTACCCAGCAACGGAATAGGATTACATGTTTTGGGAAACAGTTCCGATCACCACAGTGGTATCATTTTCGTTCCCTAAAACTCGCCAATACAAAAACCGGTTGACGTATAGCCTGTGGTCAACGGCACCTGAATATGCCAGTGACCAAATCGGTTCTATTTGCCACCAGTATTGGGTCGTCTCATGCATTATTATTATACCCACCCTCCTATTGAATGGCTCGTAATTACCCCTGACATTTTGTATTTTTAAATAAAAATACATATATCTTTATATTTCCATCAACATCTATCTGGAATTCCACATTACAAAGTACCAAAATTGAATAGAACAGAATTTCAACTTAATTGTTTGTGGGGAAGCTCGTCCTTAGGTGAGGGGGGTGGATATAATATTTGGAAAAGCCCTTGTACCAATATGGTGGAGATGTTTACATTTCTCGACTGGGATTTACTCGGCTGTTTTTGGAATGCAAGTAAGTGTTTCCGGCTGGTATTTTTGGTGTATCGCGAACCCGGATGGACCATACATTACGACAGTGGGAATTAGGGAGGTGTGATTGTTAAATTCTGGTCTGCTTTCGGACGTTTTATTCTCGTCAGTGAAGCGCCTTGGATCGTACGGCATGACTCTGATAATAAAATCAGAGTCATGTTACTTGACTACATTTTTGGATGATAACAAGCTGAGGTCCCTGCAACAATGATTAATCGGTCTGAAAGGTTTCTATTAAAGGTAATGTTGCCAGATTTATCATATTTACCAGGACATCACCGCGAGTTTTCCTTCACAAACGTAACCGAAAGTGCTAAACATTCCTCCGCAGCGCTCGGGAAGAAGAACACATCATTGGATGTAATATTAAAAAGAAAATTAAAGCTCGTGTGAAACACGGGCGATGAGCATTTCCCCAGATAATTGTATAATACATGATTTGGTACTCACAGGGCTTTAGATCTCCCCAAT
Source organism: Hanleya hanleyi (assembly GCA_036873755.1). Classification (NCBI taxonomy): domain Eukaryota; kingdom Metazoa; phylum Mollusca; class Polyplacophora; order Lepidopleurida; family Hanleyidae; genus Hanleya; species Hanleya hanleyi. The sequence goes on along the minus strand of JAVTVY010026465.1, from coordinate 86,073 downwards.
TTGGGCACACCCCTTATTAGGTGTGGCAATTGTTTTTAGGATGGGTCAGAGGGTCGAGCACATACCCCTGGGGGATGAGCAATCAGGAATCATCCCTGGTAGTAGTGCAGCTGCCTCTGAGAAGGGATTTCTTTACCAATGGGCGAAATTTATTTATGTTGTTTTTCATGGGCCCACCGACATTAAAAAATCGAATAAAAATAGAATTTCAAATTGTCACTTTTATTTTTCCTACGGAAGTTTGAACATAAAGATTTTAACCCCCTTTTCATTCCTGATTATATGCATTAGGCTGTTGTTTTCTATCTGAAACAATGCCGACAAATAAAAATGCCAAACAACAAAAATAACTACCTTTCGCGATAGTTTTTCCCTAGATATCAGTGAATTGTTGTAGTTGTAAAATGCTACTAAATAGTACTCAAGCAATAACGACATTCAATGCAAAACGGGAACCTTCACTGGCTGTGTGATCTATCACTCTCTCATGGTACCCATATTCTGACAGTGATGCAGTATGTCAGAGCTTGGAAATGATGGGTGTTTCAACAACTCAGCCGATACAGCATGGTTTTAAGTTACTGTTGAAGCATGAGGCTGTTGCAACAAATGCAAATTCGCTAGATTGATCTGGAAGACAACCACAGTCACAACAATGATGATGACAATGTAAAACTTGAAGTACATGATGGCACTTTACATACAGTTTTTGACCTTGAGAAAATAGGTCAACATCAGTGATATTCATAGAGTTCAGGTTCATCATCAGTTGCTTATGTCGTATCAATTTAAAAAGCCTAGCTATAGTTAATGTTATATCATATTATACAGTATATACTCTTTGAAAAAATAGGTTCAGTCAACTGGAATAGGCTTCTAGTCAGTCACCAACTGCACAAGTATTATGAATTTGGAGAGCCGATCTTCACTCCTTTGAAAATTATTGCTAATGCTAAATTTGACCTTGATAAAACAGGTGAAGGTCAGTCATTTTCACTTGGCTTCTGATCCGTCACCGGCTGCATATGTGGAATGACAAGAAAGATGAACAGACAGAGAAACGGACAGACAGGTGACATGGACAATTCAGTTCCAGTTGGGGCTTCATTACATATCTTCAAAGTATAAATATTCTGTCAAAATGCATCAAAACACACCATTTTACATAAAAATAACTTAGCGTCTGTTGACTTGTAGCGTATGTAAGCATACGGAGATAGGATAAAGTCTGTTCGAAATTTTAAACCAACATGGTTAAACGGAACCATAAACGCCAAAAAAGACTCTGTTGTTACATGCGCGAACAGCGAACCCCATAAAAGAGCCCAGACATTAGAAAGAGATGCTATCCTAAGAGAAAAAGGTCAGTCGCCGGTCGCATCTACACTACAGTGATAGGTCAGGCATTAAATAGAATTATTCAACATCAGTTTACAATCAAATGGACAGTAATTTGTTATTAACTTAAACATTGAAACAGCTACTAGTCAGTGAATGATACAATTGCGAATTGTTAATTCAACATTGTAAAAGCATTTATGAGATTGAGAAATACATTATGTCATCTGAAATTGATTTATGTAAGTTATTGTTCCGTTATAGTTTCCTCCTGATTATGCACCATGACCCATTATCAGGTTGAGGACAACCTTCCAACCATTAAACATGTTAAAGTTCAATAATGTTCACTTGCAGACAGTCTCTAATAACTAATAAGGTCTGTCAATCTGTACATACATATTAACAAGTGATGGTTCAAGTTTCCTGAGGAATTGGATAGATAAAATGCATAAGAAAATTAACAAATGAATGATCCTTACTGTATGCTGTTAAATTAACTGTTTTCATCTGAATTTGCACAGGTTGAAAACAATAGCTATCCAATTATAAAAATAGCAGGTGATGTTCAATTTGACCTGCGATTTTTCTCTGAAGAAAAAAAAAGTAGCAGGTCATCAAAAGTTTTCTATTTTGGACCCTGCCACTGGAGACGTCTACTAGTCCACTTATGTGAAGTGCATTATGCAACGAGTCAACCACTACACAGAATGGTCAACATACAGGCATACAATGTCATCACATTTTGCCTGCAAGGTAAAAGGGGAAGATCAGTGTTACATGTACAGTATGTCTATTTGACCAAAATGCCCTGAATACAAGTTCACTCGAATCCTCGAATACTGAAGGCAGCATATTTTCCCTGACTGCATTTTAGCTATGTGTGTGAGCAGGGGCTGATGTAGCCTAGATTTAGATATATTTGCTGTCAATACTCCATTGCCAAATATATATGCCAGCGCTAACAGCACCAATGTCCTTTCAATCCATTTTTAAACCATAATGTTAATGAAATTAGGAATTGTAAAAAAGAATGTATAATGAGATATAAATTAAGCACTATGTTGATGGGCTGCAAATCCGTATGGGAGGTGGCCCTTCAATTTCAACCAAAACATGAAGCTGCGCTATCAAAACCCCTCGGCTCTGAACCCCAGCTATTATAATGTAAGGGTGTCTCTACCAATTGATTGGCTTGTGGGAAGAAATATTTACCCCTGGTATTGTAAGTGTACTTTCTTTGAAAAAAAGAAAAGTTTTCCTCCCCTTAAATTAATTTGTTTCTGGAATAAATTGAAAGAGCTGTATTGGTGTCTCACCAAAACAACAGTACACATGGCTAGATAAATACAGTACATGTATACTAAATGGGACATGTATGTCATTTTCAAAAGAGATTTGCAAGCATTCTTTGCATTGTCTAAGAAAATAAATCAATAAATCAGTCATCCAATCAATAAATAAATGTGATAGTATACTAACATGATATAGAAATAATATGCAAACTTAACATAGGAATTAGTGGATTTTGTTAGACAAGGGGCATACTTTCTGACACGACTCATTTTTGATAGGCATCTAGTGTCATTTTCAAAACAGATTTGCAGGCATTCTTCGCATTGTGTAAGAGAATAAATCAATAAATCAGTCAATCAATAAATAAATGTGATAGTATACAAACATGATATAGAAATTATATGCAAACTTAACATAGGAATTAGTGGATTTTATTAGACAAGGGGCATAACTCTGCAAAATACTTTCTGACACGACTCATTTTCGGTAGGCATCTAGTTCAGGTCAAGAGAAACAATTGTATCACGTTATGATGTTGTATATGGAACGGTTCTGAAATTATCACAATAAATCATAAATGGATTTTTATTTGTAAAAAGGGGCATAACTCTGCAAAATATTGTCCGAGATGACTCCTTTTCGATAGGCTTCTGATTTACGTGAAGATAAATAGATGTAACAAGTTTGGTTGCCATGTATGAAACGGTTCTTTAGATATCGCGGTAACGGACGGACGGACGTACGTACGGACGTACGGACGTACAGACGTACGGACGTACGGACAGCCGTACATGATGACGACAATACCCCTAGGCCAAATTTGGCCGAGGGGTGAAAACCCACCTTTCAGTCCTTTGAAATCCTTTGTCTGACAACAAACTTCATAAAATGTCAATAAATTGCGCTATATAAGTTTACTGTCTTTAGTGCCACCCAATGATGAACAATATCACGAAACTACACGATGAAGCCAAATCCTCAGATGTGGCCTGGGGATTGTAGATATTGGACTGAAGTCATAAGAATTTCACATATTACAAAAAATGGCCATTTGGCTTACAAGGGATGTGAATTATAACACTGGGAATGTTATATTCATGTTCCGCAAACTCGAATTACTTTTCCTTGATTCAAAAAAGTAAATTTCCATTTTTGTGAAAAAAATCTTATTGTGAGATGCAAAAACGGTACAACACATATAGTATGCCTCTATGATTTCGCCAACACCACCAAAATCTTGTCAGTTCTTTGCCTATCTTGCAAGATCATTATACTCAAATTTCATGGAAATCAAACATGTTGTTTAGAAGATATGATGTAACACATGTTTACCTGCATTCATGTCTATTGCACCACCTAGTGACGAACAAATACCACAAAAAACAAGCAGGTGAAATCTAAAGCCCTAGGGAAATGGCACATAAAAGTTCAATGGAAAAAACTTTTATCATAATAATGGTTATGGAGGTTTTGACGTGAAGTCAGATAATTGAGATTTTTCAATAAAATAGCAATTTGGTTCGCACCAGAAGAAAATTATCATGTCGGCATTCCCACATGTACATTTATGCTTGGCAACATAGAATAGAACAATTTTTAAATATTTCTGCAAGCGAATGGTAAATTTTTATTTCACAAAAAACTTCTTTTTTTGAAACGCAAAAAACGTGCTGTTATAATTATGCCAGCTACACCAAAACCTTTTCAGCACATTGCCTATCCTTCAAGACCATTGTAATAAAATTTCAAAGAAATCAAACAAGTCGTTCAGACGAAATCGTCACAGAAAGGTTTACCTATGCCCTGACTACAACGCCACCTAGTGGTGAGCAGCGGCTAACAAAACACAACCAGACAAATTTCCCAGGCCTGAGGAGATAGCACACAAAGTTTGCCCCGAAAATATTTAATGGTTTCAGAGATCTTCACGTTTAAAGTCGCGGCGGCGGCGCCGGTGGAGCCGTTTCTCATGAAAACATAAGAGCATCCACTTTGTGGAAATGCTCTAATAAGCCTGTACTAAATAGTGAAATATTTTATAATGCATAAAACGACATATTTTGACGTTAGAAGAAAAAGTCTAATGAATTAAAATTTGAACATAGGTGCTGAACTTCTTACTTCCGGCGCAATGGATCCCAATGTAGTAATTTGCCGGCGGGTCTATTGTTCCTGTATGACAGTTGAAGAAAAATTCATATTTACAGGTAAATATAATGACGATTTATGAACAACTGAAGAGGATTAGTATTGCATGTAATTGTGCACGTTTATATGTCTTCTGATCAACGATCGGACAGGAATAAAATTAGATTCTGTGCTTCTCCCTTGGACAGATTTGGGGTTTGGTGGTGATGTTACGTAAGGTATGTACATTTCAAGACGGTGTACAAAATGCTGCGAGATTTAAACTTACAAGTAAATTATGACATTTAGCACATGGATATTTCATTTTATATTACGAACTAATCTCTATCATGTTATGTCAAAAATAGTTGGTTAGTTTTATTCTATTTTTTGGTTGAAAACCACGTGTATGGTGGGCTGTTGGTGCATGATGTTACACGTGTGGTACTGTTGGAGGAAATTGTGAATCAGTCAATAGTTTTTCGTGATATTATGGATCGCAAACATAGAAGATACAGGAGAAAATTTGGTAGTGCCAGTGGAAGGCCAGCTGGCAGTGTCATTACAGGTCATGCTATGCCTAGTGAAGAAAATTATGTGGAATCGATGGAGTCAACTGAGGCTATTCAAGGTCTTACCATCAGATGGCAGACTTCTACTTCCGAGACAGATGAGTAGTAGGGAAAGGGCAAATCTATTAATATAAACTGTGCAGGGCCATGTTGTAGGTATAGGGGAAATGCTGGGGAATAAGGGATACTGTTATAGTTATGGTGGATAAGAAGTGGTCGTAATGTTAAAGGTACAGGGAAATGAGGGGGAAATAAGGGATAACGTTACAGGTTTAGGGAGCATGGAATGAAGATGGTTGATGCAATGGATGACGTCACATTTACAGAGTAATGGAGGGGTCTTGGATTGCACGTTTTGGGCTTGAGGCGGGCCATCCTTGGTCCAATTGGATCATGTGAGGTATGAAACATTCCTGAAGATGTGTGTATACTAAAACACTATGGGTATTATGGCCCACCATACTTTTTATGCCTGCTTCAAAGTAGTCCAGCAACTTTCACAAATGGCTGCCTTCCCTGCTGTAATTTGGATGTATTCAGAAATCTAGTAAATTCTTCTTTAAGCAGTACAACACTTGAAAGCCTGATTTTATTTGCCCATGTCGAAGTTGTTGATTGGAGGAAGATGCTTTTGTCTAGTTCAGTATATTTCATAGTCTTCAAAAGTTGTGGTCATGGCAAAAAGTCATCAAAGTAACAGGTGAGATTTTTATTTCAAATTTAGTGTACAAGTTCTTCTTTCACTGATTTCATAAGCTGTGATACTTGGAGAACTTACAGGTTCACCATGGTCACTCATTTACTCCAATAACTGGCATTCTCCCTCAGTTCACATTTACCACATTTTGACCACTGACAAATATGGATGCCATCGCAAAGGCCTTAAACGTGAATTCCTGTCAGACATTTTGTTAATTATGGGCCTGGTAAGAGATCATGCGAATGAATATAAAGCATATCTACTATGTGTGTTACATAATGTAGATTGCGACATATACGTATATGTCAAGGGCATATATTTTTTTTACAAATCATTGCAACGATAACGTGAGATACAAACGAGTCAAACGGGTTGTGAATGTTTTGTTTCGTGTGCAAATGTATAGTTCGTCGTAAAACAGGTTTCACAGGCATTGTGTAAATTTCACACCTTCAGGCAAGCACATTCCATTGACGACTCGGTAATTCACTCGAAATAATCACTGTGTGGCAACGTACTGCAGACAAATGCGCTGTACAGTGAACAGGCTAGGTTAACTGGAAAGTAGGAGCAGAAATGACCTTGCTCCTACATTCCACTAAACCTAGCCTATCCACAGTACAGCGCACTCGTCTGGAGTACGTTGTGACACAGTAATAGCGATTCGTGGCTGACAATGAAACGACGGTGTAAGTTAGTTTCCTCCTTCGGCGTGTAAGCGAATAAAACACCTAGCTCGAGGCCATGTGTTGTTCACTGATGTCGAGGTGGACAATACCTGGCCTCGGGGTAGGTGTTTTATTTCCCTTACACACCGAAACCAAAGGCGGTAACTGACTAACACTGTCATTTCATTGTCTGCGACGAATGAAATCGAATCTCGGTGGAACATATCTGACCCCGAGCTAGGTGTTTTACTTCGCTCACACTCCTCAGTCGATAATTATTACTTAAGCCGGTGCTAGGGGTCGTGTGGTTACTTCATAAGCGTGGCTGAGATACCAATGATACTTTAGAATTATACGTATACTAGCCTGAATGTGAGGTGCCGATGGTTGCTTTTAGTCGCCAGACGTCGTCAATTTTTCACACCTCTCACCAAAAGCTGGACTAAACAAAGTGAGCCATTATGGCCCCCCTACCAAACTTTCTGCGCTATATTCGGAACGACAAAAAATGGAGAGCTGAAACTCCGTGACTTTATAGCTTGTCATACTGCGGTCATTTGGAGCCAATTTGCATGACCCCCCGAGCAGAGGATCATGGGTAAATCCAAGATGGCGGCCACATGGGGTAGCAGAAAAGTGATATTTTTTCTCATATTTCTTCGAATTGTCTGCTTTTCCGCGATGAAAAGTGGGCAAAAACTATTTTATTTCACATCACATTAATATTTACTAATTTATCATGCAGTTTTTATGAAGAAATTGCAAAAATAAAAAATTCGGAAAATCTGACCGAAAAATCGACCAAAAAATGCCGTTTTTGAAATGGACGTCTCTGTGACGTCATCAAAGCGGCCATCTTGGATTTTTTCACATTTTTTGGTAGAGCTTGACCCTAGGGTATAGTGTGTTAAGTTTCAGCCCCCTAGCTCAAGGGGTAAGAAAAATAATTAGGGGGAGGGGGGTCATTTCGCCCCCCCCCCTCCCTCACCCCCAGGCCTGGACAGGTCTCAAAGAGCCCAGGCCAGATACGGTTAAGAAAACTGAATTTAAATGAGAGTAATAATAAGAACAAGGCGAGGGGACCAGACTACGACCTTGGAAAGCACAGTATTACATCGAAGCATGACCCAACTAGATAACGGTGGATTTATATATGAAGTGGACTTGTACCGAAAGGAGGAGTTTGGGGAGGAGATGGGATATATAATACTGGGGAGGTTTATTATTTTTAGCAGTATCAACCGATGGCCAGCTGGATATGGGACGTATTCATCAAACGTCACAGAGCGTGCTGATCACCAATACCGGCAACAATCTGCTCACTCTGTGATAGGCCTAAACGTCTCTACATCTGTGCTGTCGACGTCATGTGCGACCCTAGATATCCGTCAGTCAATCAACCCTCTCTCCCATAAGACAAATCTTCTGCAGAATTATTTAATTCAGAGAAATATCACGAGGGTCCTAATTTTTGCTTATTATGGCTCGTAATTTTTTTTCTACGGAATCCTCTATTTAAATCACGCGAAGTTAAAGCGTTTCGCTTTATCAGCTGATAAGGATGAATTCATCTGTGAAACGCTTCGGGTTCTTAAGAAGTGAGAAATGACGTGAGAAAATCTGCGGCTGTGGCAATAATACAGTGAAAACGTATCAGCGGAAGTAGTGGACTTCATGTAAGCACCAATTGGGCACGTTAGAAAAGAAAAGATGCATCTGAATATTAGGGTTATCAAAACCGGAAACGTTTTAGCCCATAGGATTATTGATGGGAGATCCACGTGACTTGTATCAATGTTTGTTCCAGAAAAAGTGCAATCTGCCGGTGTTTTCATGCCAAGGGAAGTAATTTTCAACTTCTAACCAACAATTGTAGGAATTGCGTAATCAAAACATTCGGTTCAGCCGTTGATTTTTGCAAATGAAAAAGGCTTTCAAATATTTGGAAATCCAAACAAATTTGAAGGATTTACTCATAGCGCGAAAATCTACGCTCTTCGGTCTCCCTTCTCGTTTTCTTTGCCGAGCAAACGGAAAATTTATATTTCCTTCAGTTAATTTTCAATGAATTTAGTATCAGGTCTATCAGTTTGATCTGTGGAACTACGGAATTGAGGTGAAGGCTTCATCGAACTGTCCAAGAAGCATAATGACACTTTCACCATTCAAATTGAGACCAGTGAGAGTCTTCATATTTGATTAGAATAATTAATTAAGTTTCTGCATTAACGCGTGTTATCTTATGCAAATTAAATACCTTGACACTCTTTTCCATGCAGCAAGTCAGTACCAAGACATGGTTTGCTCGTTCTATATAAATGATTAATTATTTCATTCTTAGGAAATATCATCTCGTCTGACTTGATCGGCCAAGACTTTTTGAAGGTTGCTAATTTGATTAATTTCTTTAAAAAAAAAATCAAATTCTGCATATCAGAAACATTTCTAGTCAGTATCTACGGATACTATACTCAATTCGCGAATATGTTTGCCACTGAGTTTGCCAAGGTGATTTAGGTGCGAAATTTCAAAGCTAGTTCGCTAAACAAGGTCTGTGTGTAAGGGAATGATGTCAAGTTGATCACTGTTCTCGTTAGTATGTTTGGTACATCAAATTATTGCATTCACGAACATGACTGCCAAGTTAAAGTCAAAATGAAATGTATCTAAGTATCATAATCAAACTAAAAAAACCCTCCAGCAAATCAAGGTCTTAGCTTGGGAGAACGAGGTCAAATAGATCGCTTTTATGGTCAATATCAGCTAATATATGACGTAATTCAATTCGTAAAACTGATTGACAAAGTAACGTAAATTGTGAAGTGAAATGGGCTCTGACTTGAGAGAATGATGCCAAATGTAATATGTTTCTGCCCATTGTCTGCTGATACACATTAGTATTGAATTTACGGGAGTGATTAATGATAATCTAAAGGGATTCTGAGTGTCGAAGAGGACAGGAACACCAATACCAGCCAAGCAAGGCCATGGCTTGCGAGAATGAGGATGGAGAAGCTGTGTTCCGAAAGTGGATCATTCAAAATAGCTATGTACAAAATTTCATGCTTGTAACCAAAAGTGCACAAGATAACTGCACAATTAATGATGTATTGTTCGCGCACAGGATTGTCTAACTCATTAAATATATAAATAGTCATTTCTGTATTATAAAACCAGTTGGGCATAAAGTCAGTTTTGAGTATTATCAATGAGTTGGTATAGATAAGACACTAAGTGCAACCCTAGAGATTGGAGTTATCGTTTCAATTCCCACAGAGGGTTAAATTATTCTTCCTTTCAAAACATATTTCCATATATGCGAATTGCTTGAGAGCTAAAGTTAAACATCATACCAGATTGTCATTTCTATAACTTAAACATCATTATTCGGCGAAAGTTGGTGAGTTGTTCCTTTACTTCTGAAACGTGATTGTTGCGTTTGTTTTTATGATGCATGATCTTTAAATTGATACCAAGTATTATTCAATGTTAATCATGATGACAATGCGTTACTTGTCTACTTTTTCATCAATTTGTGAATTATCTATATTGGGTAGATAAAATGATTACTAGAAGTAGTGAACTTGTTTTTCTACTTACTAAGATAGTCGCCTATGACTGTATGCAAATTAGCTGAACCACTGATAAGGTTGCGGCACCTCTTCATTGGTATATAAGTAATTCAAGGGTCTTAAAGCGTACATACATACTGTTCAGTGAGAATAGTTTTATCTGAAGACAATGACTGATGTGTCGATCAACAGCTTTTAAGCGACTTGACGTAAGAGAATTGAAGTCTGAACGGAAATCAACGAAGCAATAATTCATTCCACCGAATATAATTGCAAATGAAATCAAAAGTGCCTGAAGACAGGGTTGTCATGTGAGACCGAAGGTTGAAATGAGATGTGTGGCGGAGATCACACACTCTTAGCGCATGTATATTTCAAAATATCAAGAGAACTAGAACAACAACAACAACGCGAGCCTCTTGTAGACCTGCGTGCCGAAGTTGTTATAGATGTTCGTTTACAGCTAGTTCAGCCTCCAAGCTTCTGAAATACTACTTGATAAGTTCTTAATTTTACAATTCATGCTAATGTTGTTGTCAACAAGAGACTCTATTTTGGAAATGCTCAGCTGGAAGGAATTTTCGAACATAATTCATCAAAACTATGGACTTATTCAGTTGGACATTCAATAATATTTGTTCCGTCAATCCGAATTTCCAGGACAACACCATTCTTTGTTTCATCTGTTATAAGGTCCATGCAAGCTTCTCCCACTGACTCTGGGCTGGAAATAAAGAACTAGCATTTCAAGCTTCAATTCAGACAATTGATCACGGCGTGTTTTCAAAGCACCAAATCATTGTCCGGTTTTCACCATTCACAATTTAATGGATATTTAAAAATAAATACACATACAAGAAAACAAGATATCTATCAAATGGTGCGCGGCCTTCCGTCTACATGGACGTACAACGTATCAACAAATTACCCCGTTCGTGCGGAAATTTGAAAGTGATTGGCCTGTTTGACACACGGCATATCATTGATGGGTTTATACTTGGTGTAAGAACGCACACGACAAAGCCTACAATAGCCTGTCTGAGTTCAACAATGCGTCTAGACGTGACCCTTTTCAGCTGCACAAAAGCCTCAACAAAAGCCTCAACAATGCGTTCTTACACCAAGTATCGACCATTATGCAAGGTCAGTTGATATGACCAAATACTCGACTAAGATAATATAACGAAAAGGTAAGCATTTATCTTGTTGTTTCTTAATACTTTCCCTAGCTGGGGTCAGATCCGACCATTGTCCAGTACAGCCGTTCAAAGCAAAAGCATATCTCACGGTCAATAGCAAACAAAGACGCGTGCCATTAATTTGCGATTCTCATGCTCTCTCTGCATCTCATCCGTTATTTTGACAGCTAGAATAACTAGATCCTAAGTTCGAAGCTGAAGCATAAAGGTATAGATGGCGAAAGTGTTAGCAATATGAGGCTTGCACAATAACTCCAGACGATGAACCCGAAGAGCTGTTTCTGTCAGCTGATCGGTCAACTGGGCCAAAATCGACAAAGAGGAAGTGGCAATCATAGAATCTGATTGGTCATTTGGCATTGTGCGAGTCCTCCATTCAGTTTACTTACGATATTAAGCGTTCATTCTTGCGAAGTTCAGCAATTTTCGTATCGTACGTGGCCTTGTCAGTTGCTGTCTCCTCGGTGATGTTCTCCAATAGTGCTGTATCTGTGGCTTCCGGCGCCAAAGCGTTTACACGAATCCCCTTCGATCTCACCGAGTCTGTTGACTTGAGAATAAAACAAGTTGTCTGTCATTAATCAGGGACAGACAAAGAATTATTACGGTTCTTACAACAGCGTTAACTTTCAACATTAGCAAATAACTTTTAGAATGACAAAGGATGTCGAATGTTCATTCCACCGCAATAAAGAACTGATAGCTGATCCTTTACTTCATGAATTGTGAGTAGTGAAACACAACAGCCAAGCAATTAAATGCTTCCCTTTATTGGCGTGTGATTCTGCATGTTACACGAAATGAGACAGTCTGTGTTTATCGTATGGAGATTACAGTTGGTGTGGTGTTATACAGCGAACAGGACAGAAACGCGTGGTACTATAGATTCCATTTCCTTGTCTGGCCGCCTCGCCATGTGAAAAATTGCAAGACTGAACCGTTTAGAAAACCTTATCGCCAAACAGTTGTGTGATCTAAGCAAGTCATTGTTCGTCAACCAGAATACCCGCGACCATAGACAAGACTTTGGGAGTTGTCTTGTTCATTTCGTTTCTACCACTTCCATAATACCAACGAAAAGAAATTAGTAAAGATGAAAAAGATGTGATTTTTTAAACGCAAAATATAAAGCTGGTGGAAAAAGATGCCGGCGTGATGACAAGAAGTCATATGCCCCGTTAGGCCAATATTCTAACTGCATATCTAAACGCAATTAAGGTTTGAAAATTATCCCTGTGATAGTGTGTCTCAGCGCCCCTTTTATTATAGATGTTCATGTGAACATATTGAATGACATGACCGAACGGCTCCTAGCACCGGCTGAATTGAATACGATTTGATTCCGCGAAATGCTTTTCCAATGCAAGCCCACGCCTTTTGGTTTGAGTAACGCCTCGTTCGGAACGCGTTCACTGATATAACACAGGTGCTAGGAGCAGTGTGGATAGTCGCAGTACAAGCTCGGCTGAGTTACTAAGGCTACGTCCGAGAATCCACCGTCTTCTCGGATCTGAAAGTTAGGTGCCGTGAGATGCTTTCCTGTAGAGTGATATGTTTGCTTTTCAGTCGCTAGACGTTGTCAATTTTTCCCATCTCTTGCATATCGCGCCAATTCAGCATCGGCAATAGCTTGTCCTACTTAGTAATCAGGTTTGTGGTATTAGAATCCCGGAGAATCTCTTGCAGACTATCGTGGACAAGAAAGGGCATGTCGAAATTGTTAAAAAGTGGAAAGCTTCACGGAATGAAACTCAGAGCACAGCGGATTTTTTGGTCGCTGTGGATCTTATATACGGAAGGCCTATGAAGAGGAGGATGACCAAGTTGACGCCTTTCTTTGTTAGAGACAGTAAGCGAAATCCTGCTTCAAAGAATTATCCAGCAACAGAATGGGATTACATGTTTTGGGAAACAGTTCTGATCACCATAGTGGTATCATTTTCATTCCGTGAAACTGTCCAATACAAAAACAAACCGGTTAGCGTATAGCGTGTGGGCAAGGACACCTGAATATGCCACTGACCAAATCGGTTCTGTTTGCCACCAGTATTGGGTCGTCTCATGCATGACCTGCCAGGAGAATTCAGCGCTTCCAAGACATCATGAGAAAGCTCCACTGAGCGAGATGTCCTTACATTCGTTTCTCATTTATTTACAGGCAATTGGTCAACTAGTTATTTTATAATACATCTGGTCACTCGTCCAGAAACATTACTCGAACAACTGGTGCAACTAGCTTAAACAACTGGTAGATCTGGGTGTCGCTTTGGACATATGTTCATCTGATTCCCACCTTGAACGTGTGAAACATAAACGATTATGTACGTTACCGCTATTACTCTTGTGTAGGCAATTACTCCAGCCTTGGATGCTGTATAGTGTGGGACGAGATGATGGAGAGGTCTCCATGGTCGTAGACCTGTAATATGTGAAGTATATGTCAGCATCAAAGAGCATTCCCATATAGGTAAGCATAAAGGGATGACGTCATCCCAAACTATACCTTTGTGTTATCATGCCTAGCTGAAGGAGGAAAGTGACTGGAACTCGATGATAAGATGAAACTGAACATGTCTGCCGGTGTGTACAAATAGCCAAGAGGTTACTGATTACTTATGGAGAAAATTGCATCCATCCAAATTCTGTCCACGGTGCAGGAAATTATTTTCTTCAATGGAAAATCAGCATAAATTTTTTTACCCGGAACTACATACAATGGCTGCCCACTGTTGTTATAAAATTACTACTGAGAACGGATCTAAGATACAACAAAATAGTCAATTGGGCTCCAATCCCCCTTGGCTATGAGTTATTGTCTACACTCATCATTGCATAAGATGTAGTTTTAGAATTTTGACAACTAGGTTAACAAACTTGTGTGATCTAGTTTGGTTGACTGTGGTTCTCTCATACAAGAAATCTCAGCTATATTTCTTCATGTTATATTACAATAAATATCATATGACATTGAAAAAGTGAGTCGAGGTCAGCCAACTGGAAGAGGTTTCTAGCCAAATAATAATACGGGACAACTCGGCCAACTACTGTACAGGAGAGATCCATCCAGAAAGATAACACTGGAAACGATAGGGGGCTTATTTCCTTGATTGGAACCTTCAGGGTTGTACCTACTGCCACCAGTGTAATAAAACTTGCAACACAATCTGTAACAAAGGGGAGCGGAGCGGGAACGCTAATATAAAGTCAAACCTAAACCCAGGAAAACCCTTTGTAAAAAGTCGCACCTGCCACAAGTGACCTGCTAACAGTGAATACCGTATGCGAGCTGCTTATTACTCTGAATAAGCCAACAGCGTTTTAACTTATTCTTCCGTTGTCCTTTGACGTTAGATGGGACATATCACGGTATGATCTAGTGATAAGAGATCAAAATCGCTCCAGACAAAATGCGCATGCTTGTCGCTTTTCAGCCCAATGTAATCAGAGGGTGTTACACCGACGCTGACAATGGCAGAATGTTGTTTGCCGTTGATGTAGTCCGTTGGTGGTTTTGGGCATTAGCGGTCATTTTCCATGTTTTGACTGTTTGTCTCTGTAGGTTATCTCCCTTCCTTTAGGTTAAGAGATGGGGATTTAAAAGCATTCTAGCCGAGGATTTTGCGCAGCGATATTGATCAAATTTGATATTTTTTTTATAAACATTGTGATTAGTTTCAAACAATTAGAATATAAGAAAATTTTAAATACTATTTATAGGATTTTTCGTGAATATGCTTCAAAACCAGGGCTATTCCCAATGTTTTCTGGGTTGTCAAATGGAACATGGATCAGACGATTTAACAGTGTCTACAGTTAAAAAATGCACACCAACCTATAATTTATTCTTTGTTTTTCATCATATTACACAATTATGAATGCAACAACACACATTATTAAAAAAGTTAATTACTTTGATTTACCACCAGCGGACATCCTTAACGCTTGTGAGAATGCAGGCTGTGGAAATCACAATCCATAAATACCGGATGTTCATGCACGCCAGGTTGAGAGGTTGTCACAATTACACTGTCGACAGGGGCTACGCTAATTGACAATATGGGGATGCAAAGACTCAGAGTGGATCTATTTTCGAAGTCATTGTTAGTAAGTAGGCCTAACACATCAGATTGTTGAAAGAAAGAAGTAAATTTTTTTGGAAATATATATTCCAACTCGATAGATACTGATTATCCTTTGTGCAGTACCGATGTGTATGTAACGATGTCCTACGGTTCACTAGAGCGAATCCACAAAAGTACGTATTGCAATTATTTGAGATCCAGCCTCAGTGTACACTCTCATCAAAAGGTGTGCAAAATGGATGAAAATCGGCGGAAACACCTCTGGGGTGTAAATTTACAAAACTATGGCATGCAAATTGGGTGTTAGAGAGGTGTTTATTTCACCAGTGGAAGGAAACGCTTCACCTTACCCCCCAAGATTGTTTTTAGGTAGTCCGCTAGTGGTTTTAGGTTTCGGCGGCCATTTTGCATGTTTTTGCCTGTTGTCCTCATTAGGTTATCTCCCTTTCCTAGGTTAAGAGATAGAGATTTCCTTTAAAAATCTCCTAGCCGAGAATTTTGTGCAGCAACATTCATCCAATTTGATCAATTTTGATAGACATTGTGATTATCTTCAAACAGTTAGAATATAACCAAAAGTTAAATACTATTTATATTTTTGTTCATGAATATGCTTCAAAACCAGGGGTATTCCTTATGTTTTTCTGGGTTATCAAATGGAGCATGGGTCAGTTCAATTAATAGTGTATACAGCTGAAAAATGCACACGTACCTATAATGTTTTCTTTGTTTTTCCTCATATTACACAATTACGAATGCAACAACATACATTATTAAAAAGTTAATTACTTTGATTTACCACCAGCGGACATCCTTAAGGATACAGAGCCCTCCTGCAGACATTTGTGCACACTCCCTAGAATTTGTCTTTTTACCGCTAAAAGTACGCCGTACAGCTGTGGTAATACATATATTTGTTGAAAGAGCATTTCTTATGGATTCCAAATATATAAATTTGCTCACAATAAATCTGTAGGTTGTGAAGATATTCAAATTTAAACAAAATAATTAAAAAAATGCGCCTTCTTTTTTAAATGGCTATTTTAAAGAAAGTATTCAACTTTTCGTAACCTACATCATCATTTCCTGTAGAAGACAACTCCAACAGGAAATACGTATCTCAGTTTTATCAATTTTGGTGTAGTTCTTTTTCTATTGACATTTAATTCAACTTAAAAGTTCAAAACTGTGAGTTGCTCGATTCTGTGAAGAAATATTCCACTAAATGTCAATAGAACAAGACCAAAATTGATAAAACTGAGACAAGGATTTCCTGTTGGAGTTGTCTACTACAGGAAATGACGAAGTACGTTACTATAAGTTGAATACGTTTTTGAAAATAGCGTTCAAAAATTTAAAGTTAAATTTATTTCAAATCCAAATATCTTCAGAACATACAGGTATACAGTGAACAAACTTATGTATTTGGAATCCCCAAGGAATGTGCTTTCAAGAAATATATACATTACCATAGCTGTGTGGCATACTTTCAGTTGTATAAAGGCAAGTCCTAGAGGGTGTGTAAAAGTTTGTGGCGGAGGGCTCTGTACCCTTAAATTGAGAAGACTAAAAAGATGAAGGTGTAAAAGCCGAAAACGTTATGCCAACAATATTGGTACAGACATGGAACGTTCCGTCAAATGTAATGAAGTATTGAGCATGTCTTATCAAATAAATAGTCGTGGTGGGTTTGGCCTTTCCCAGCCTGGGTTGGGTGGGGATCGAATGCCCTCCCCGTTTTTTTTTATCTCTTGGCATAGAGGGCTGAAACTTTCCATAATAATATATTTGGGTCAAGCTCTACAGCAAAAAGGTAAAAAAATCCAAGATGGCCGCCATGATGACGTCACAGTGACGTCATCATATCAGAAACTGTTTTCGCCCATTTTTTGACTGATTTTCTTTTTTTATATTTCGTTATTTCCTCAAAAAAACAACAAAAAAAACCAACTGATTAATAGATAGAGAATTATTCGTTTTGGCGAAATAAATTAATTTTATGTCCTTTCCGGCAAGGAGAATGCGAAAAATGGACAGAAATATCGAAAACACGACTTTTATGGTCGCCGCAATTTTGAATTTTTCGTCTAAAATTATGCAAATAGTGTAAAATAGATGCACAATGACTGGACTTCCGGGCTTCCTGGCTCTTGGGCCGTTTCACTATGTAGCAACCTGATTAAAACCAGATTCACAAGAGAGAAAAGTTACGACAATAGATTGCGTTGTGATAGTAGCAGCGTTGTATTTGCCTGTCCTGTCCTGAAATTTACACTGCATATTTGGCGATCACCAGTACCTGACGTATGAAGTTCCCGTGTATACGCACAAATACTCAGTCAATATTCAGTAGTTGTCCGGTAAAAAATTTCCTTGTCCATAATCTAAAGACCTAATTCATATAACAAGAATAGCTCCAAATTTACGAAACACAATCATAATATATATAATATATACATAAAGGTAGGTTAGAGAGAAGCGACCAACAAGTATCTATTAACCCTATGCGACCAACAAATATCTATTAACCCTATCTGGCCTGGGCTTTTTGGGACCACTCCAGGCCTGGGGAGGTGGGGGCATCTTATCCCTTGAGCTAGGAAGCTGAAACTTACCACACTATACACTTGGGTCAACCTCTACCAGAAAATGTAATAATAATAACAAAAAACATAAATAAAAAAGATGGCTGCTTTGATTAAGTCGCAGTGACGTCATTTTCAAAAAGACATTTTTGATCGATTTTTTTCGGTCAGATTTTTCAAATGTTTATTTATGTAATTTCTCCGCTAAAACTTCAAGATAAATCAGTAAATGTTAATCTGATGTGAAATAAAAATGTTCTTGTCCACTTTCCCTCGCGGAAAAGCAGAAATTTTGAAGATAAATGACGAAAACATAACTTTTCTGGTACTCCCCGTCGCCGCCATCTTGAATTCACCCATGAGTCTCTGCCGGGGGTGGGGGGTTATGCAAATATGCTTCAAATGACCCCAATATGATAAACTAAAAAGTCATAGACTTCAGCTCTCACGTTTTTGTGGTTCCGGCGTTAACGCAGAAAGTTTGGTAGGGGGTCATAATTTACTCCACTAGAGAGTGTCGTTCTGCACTTTTCAGCTTATTGGGTTATAGTATTATAAAGGAACGGGACGAATGTAGTACAATAGTGGGGCGAGGGGGAGGGGTCGCTCTGTTCATGGGTAGTGTCTGTGTTATATATGTAAGGAAAATAATTTAATATTTACGAATAAAGCATCAAAGTTAATGCTTGATAAAGTTGATGTGGATTTTCTTAACAATCTACAACATACCGGATAAGCTAGACTGATCTCCCTTACCTGTTGGAGATGCCGTGTTTATGACCAGTCCTCCCCCGTGTGATTTGAAGTACTCCACTGCCAAGTCAGTACCTCTGATTGCCGCGTGCTGTGAATAATTGAGTGAGTGAGTGAGCTAAGTTAATGTTTCAGTCATATCGCGACGAACCATCAAGGTACAATTCAATTCAATTCAATGAACTTTTTTTAACGAGGGTAAAAACACAGTTAGTAAAATGACTAATCTACCCTGGGTTGCGTTCCTCCAAATCATCAAAACAACATTGAACCAGACACCGGCAATCCACCCTGTAAAACATCAAGGATATCACAACGGCACAGACAGGGCGCTTACATTGGTGCAATTACAGTACTAGACATCACATTATCAAGTTCCTTCCTCCCAATTTGCTTCTCAGCAAAATGCATTGAAGCAACAGAAATCTTTGGCCAAGTTAACCTATCAGCTGATATGACTAGTACATCCGGTTAATCTTTTGATCCTATTGCGCAAACCACCCATTAATTCATTCCTCGGATTATAAATATAAAGGAGATTTTCAGTTAGAAAAGAAAGATTTACATTGGAGATATATGTAAGAGGTGGGAAACGTTGACGACGTCTGGTGACTGAAAAACAACCATATGAATCCACGAGGGCGTCTGATGGAGTGAACGCATCAATATGGGGTAAACATGGTAAATGCAAGAATAGCCAGAAGAAAAGAACCTGTAATGTTCGACGTCGTGCGGCTTAAATTTACCACCAAGGCAATTTCTCACCAAGACAGTATATATACAGTAATGTTTCTATCTCAAACCTGAAGATCACGCTTAGGATATTGAACATATAGGAAGCTTAACCTTTTAAATCAGAATTACGATGTTTCGAATGTTACCATCGAATGTTGGATTATGCTCGACCTGTAATGATCCGTGAAGTATTGAATGTGGCAAGCCTAAACCAGGTTGTGATGCGCTTGATCTGAAATAGGTCAATTTTCTCTACAGTCAAAAACAGCCTGGTGTATGCTTGACCTGGTATGCTTGACTCGAGATACTTGCCGAATGAAGGTAGTTCAACTGATTTTGTGTGTACTTGAAATAATCGTAGATGTGTCGAATTTGATTAGCCTCAAGTAAACCCGAATGAGTCGAATATACCTGCCTGAATCAGCTTGGCATACGCTTGATCCTTATTGTCCAGGGATGTGTTGGATGAAGCTAGCGTAATGTAGCTCGGGATGTGGTTGACATGAAATGATAGGGATTAGCGTGTCGAATACATCGTATGTCTGTGGCATGAAACAATGTAGACGGGGCTCATGATCAACTTTTCCTTCACCAGTTATTATGTTTCCGTGTGAACGATCGACTGTCCACAATATTCCACTGGTTGTCCAGTTTCTTATATCGTTTGTACGACTAACATTTTTTTACTGGCATACCCGCTCGGACATATCCGTTTATACTAGAGTGTAGACGGATATCGCTGCATTTCGCTACCGTGATGCAATAGAAATCTGGAGCATTCTGGAAAATTATATCACTGTATTTGGTATGTGTTCTTGTGCTCCTTGTTGTAAGACGCAAATTTGATATTTCAAAGGCTGTCCCGATGTTGTAGTCCGTCTAGCAGTATGGATACGGCTTTACAATTTACTCAGTTATCTTGCTGCAGAGGAGAGATTGACTATTCAATGCGCTTGCGCCGCTTCGTTCTTGGACGCCATGGATTATTTTCTATCGTGACGTGTGCACACCAACAATATTGCTGGCTATGCTGTAGTTCATAAAAGAATTTCCGCGTCGATAATCGAAAGACCCATTACACACACACCAGTTTACGTCGAACATTGCGAAATTGTCATGGGCCAACCTCATATATACTAGGAACTTTTCTGAAATGGGCTATACAAAAACAGACTGGAATACGCCTGGACTGAAACAATCGGAGTTGACTGATGGGCCTGGAGTGGTACCTACAGTAGCTGGAGATATGTCGAGTTAGGCTACACTCAAACTGTGATACCCCTTATATGCCTTGAGTTAATTTCATCAACGTATTCTCCAGGATTAATAAAAAAAAACAACAACAGTTTTTTAAGTAATGGAGTGGAAAATGCGTAGATATTCTTAAGCATTATCTAATCGAGTTAAATATATAGATAATAACCCAAATAATGAAGTAATAATGAAATATGGTTATACCATATTGATATGAAACATCTTCTCCCATCTGGCCTCATTAAGGATACCAGCATTGTTCACCATTATATCCAAACGTCCAAAGTGGCCAATGGTGTAAGCGAACGCGGCTGAAATAGTATTGATTCAGAATGGTTAGATTAAACGTTATAAAACAATAGTATGCAAAACTCAAACACCATGCAGACGAGTTAGTGTATGGCGTTAAGGTTACTGTTGCCGGTCCCAGTTACTTTTGCGCACGCATGTAATCAGCCTCAAATCCGAGATGAAATCAATGTCTCTCAAACTCAGCGAAAGTGGCATATGTTACAACAGGTACAAAATGAAACACATTTGACCACAAAAAACTGAACTTGTTTCTACCATTCACGAGAAAATAGAAGGAATTGATCTTTAAAAATAAACGGCATGGCATGCCGTTTATGTTTCCACGGCCGTGTCAACAAGCGTATACACGTATGGTGCATTCTACCAACGTACGCTGTGTGACATTACCGAACCGTAGGCACGAGCCATGACGTTATCCCATGGCTGCAGCTGTGCAGCATTCAAATTCGTTAGCGTCGCTACGTCGCTCATACGTCACGCAGTGACGTCATTTTCCTCTCCGCGTACAACACACACTCAATGGCGAGACAGAAAAGCCGTCGAAGCGGACAGAGTTACAATTTTCTCCGACAAGATATTCTTGCATTCGTTGTATATGACGACCCCACTATCATCAAATATAATACATATGATGCTTTGGTAAGCTTCCCTGCTGAAAAAACGCACAGGGGAGAGTTTACAAAATCCATCCATTTTGAGGCTGATTACATCTTTACGCTACAATGAATCTTTTTCATGCATACAAACCATACAATTTCTGAAAGCTCTTCAGGGAATTTATTTTTGGACAAATTTCCGTTTTGTTGTTGTCCCAATTGATATCATGATCGTTTCGGATATTATGGTATTTGAAAAGACGCGCTAATAACTCTTACAGTTTTCATCAGACAAACTTGCTCTTTTTGAATAATAAAATCTACTATTTGCATAAAAAAACGGTGCCACAGTTTTTTTAGTTATGCCCTAGGAGTTATTTTATCAGCATGCAAATTTGAAGAATTGAAAAAATAAAAATAAAAAAAACGCGATTCTTCAACTTTGCAAGCTGATAAAATAACTCCTAGGGCATACGGTAACTAAAAAAACTGTCACCGTTTTTTTTATTCGAATAGTAAACTTTATTATTCAACCAACTGTCATGCTTCATTTACTTTAATAGGCTATTAAATCACGTGACTAAAATTACAAATAGACCATTATCCATCACAGTGTTATACATCACTACAACCAATCCATGTTCAATTAATTCACCTTCTAGATCCTCCTTGATGGACACGTCACTTCTTCTGACCGTCAAACACCCGGGGTTATATTGGTGTGTCCACTCTTGTTTCGTCTTCTCCAGGGCATCCTCAGACAAGTCCACGATACATACCTCACAAAATATGTACACATTTAGTGTGAATCGTCTGCATCAATTCAACAACATATCTAACTTGATCAAGTGTCATCATTTATATGTTACGATGGAGGCACGCGAATTTCTGAGATCAAGTGTGTCGATCATAATAAGGAAGATTTGCGATGAAAAATGTCTCTGACTTATTCTTCCAAACTTTTCTAATTTATCATATTACGGATGGATGTTTAATACTGAAATTAGGCGGCTACCCAAATCATGTTTAATTTATCGGTGGAAAACCTAACATTTTAATGGCGCATGTAGCATACATTCTGAGTTGAAAGGACCATTGTCTATATTAGAGTATTCCTTATGTCGAAGACTAAAGCGAAATATTCATGCAATATACCTCTAAAATGCTTCTAAAACACTGAATATAGTTTTGGGCAATTATTGAATGGGCATTCGTCAGTCTTTTACTGTGAAAGACCCGTCATGAAACCTGCGCTTTTTGGTATGTAAGCAGGCGGGGGAAGAAACCATGACCGCCAAACGCAAATTATTTATTATTCGCCGAACGCCGAACGCAAATTGCCAATTATAATCCATACACAATTAGGAATTAGGTTTTGTTTCGATACTGGTGTGATAGCGATAGAGCAGCACGAGTTTTGTACCATGTCTGTTGCTACGAGGGGAGAATATTTCCACTACATGGTGGCTGCATGAATAGTCACACATGTCCAGCTAATCATATCGTAGTTAGTTATATTGCCGCTATATGGCCGAAATAGCGCTAAACGCCACGTTAAACCCTAACTCATTCCTAGATATAAGCTTATAATCACATGCGAAATGTGAAATTCGGCACGGATTACCGCGCTAGCCGCGTGACCCAGTTTAACTGACCATGAAGTTACTGCTAGCGCTGTTATGCTCAGGATACAAATTCCTGTCATTTGTGTTCACGAAATCGAGAACCACTTCGCCAGCTCCGGTGTAATCTTGTACTATAATACCACGCCAGTTATAGCCAAACTTCCGTGCATGTTATGTGCACTGAAAACGTTCGAATGCAGAAGCGAAAGTATAGGTTACATGATACAAAATATCTATGTATTCGAAGTGGACACCGCTGAGTAAAAATCTAAATTCCCTGGTGCACGGGTTCAGTGTAACGAGATCCAGGCGCACACTTCTAAAACACAGCTTCTATTGGTTTATAAGCAGACCAATGATGTAATTCGATAATTAACCATTCGATGTTTGAAATATTACATTCAATCTCTAGGAAATATATATTCGATCTTGGCAAAATATATATTCTGTCTTTGTGATATATATATTCGATCTTTCACTTGCTATACTCAATTCATTGGATAAAATAAAAAAAACAACAACATCGAAATATACAAATAAATGCAAATATAGAATATTGCAACGATTCGCCTTCCATAGTATGGTTGTGTTGTGACAGTCTTGCTATTTCCTTAGTCATTCGAGAACTACAAGTACTCACCTTACCTCCTCGTTTAAGCAAACTCTCACCGATGGCTCGTCCAATACCTTGCCCCCCACCAGTTATTAAGGCAATCTTTCCGGTTATTTTCATGTCTATGTCTATATGATTCACGCGAACCTGTTATAACAGTAGAAGCGGTAATCGAGGATGTGCGGATGTAAAGCTGGGTCATCTAACTGGGGGGTTTATCTAGGTCAGGTCGCCTCGTCGACACGACAAGGGTTCCGATCAATATAAATATGCATATTCATATACAGTTTTTACAGCGACCTTGCGGATTACAAGGATTGTCCTATGTTCAATCACATGGTCGCTACGATTGGGATTATCTGGTTCTAGGAGATCGTTTACACGGCATTTGGTGAATGAGAAGGAGCGGGCTTTTGACAATTTCTGCATACAGTCGTATTCATACGAGAACAGATACAGGTCTGTCCGAAGTGGCGCACAATTTGCATCCATTGAGATAATCATACGCTCTTGGTATACGTATTAGCGAATTCCACATAGGCATTGTTAATTAAAATTCAGGCAATTCTATACACAAAGAAACATCCAAAGAATGATAGCCTTCATGGGGAAAGGTACCCGAATGGAACCTGTATGTCACATAGAGTGACTAGAATTGAGTTTCTCTTCTAAGACATACAGCTGACAGGTGTGCTACAACATTGCATTGTCTCAAACATATTGTCTTAATTCAGCAGGACTGAGAAAACTTCTGGGCTTTGTCTAACAAAAGCTGTACTTGACACACGGCAAGCTGTACTGTTTACCTGTATAAACTTGGTACATGTAGACAAAATGGTGACATCTTTGAAAGTTGAGAAAATATGCTCAAAAAGAACTGTCAATGATTCTCATTTGCAATTACATTTTTGTCGCAAAGTGAAAATTGAATGAAGAAGTATAAAGGTAATAATATCCTACGGAGAACATTGTTATTCCTTCCCAATTCTGCGCTGTTAAAGGGAAATTTTGAGACAGTTTACTGCTGCAGAAAATGCTCGCTTCATTGCTCCTTAAGTGTAGTAGAAGAGAAAAAAGGTTTTATGGCTTCTGGCAATAAAATATCGGTGACCAGTTTTATTGAACATCGATATTATTAATGCAATAAGGTGTTCAATGAGGTCCTGATGAGGAGTAGTGGTATAGAGACTGGAGAAATTCCGAGCGATATGCAAGTGAGAATTTTTTCTTTTTAATGCTGTTTTCCATTTTGAACAATGTGGTTACGTGGGGCAACATATACATAGTTTCCCCTATTTATTTGTTGTATTTCTTAGACGAGAAAAATATCAAACAGCAAAAACATTGTTACGTCACTTTCTATTGCATTATTATGAAATTTTTAACATAATTCGTTGAAAGCATCATGGGTGGATGCGACATAAGGACATCAGGGTTTCGTCTGCATTTGTTTGTTTCCTTTCCCCTCGAAGCATAATTCCATGAATTCCACGAACTCCTGACTTGTCATTGAACGCTATTTTTGAACTAATTCCAAAATTTCATCAGTGGAACTTCATGGTGAATTTGGAATCAAAACCATGATGGGACCTCGCAAAATTCTATTTTTTTCTAGATTTGTCTTCTAATTTGGGTTATGGAGACAGGCTTGTGCCAAGAAAACCAAATCATGAAATCGTGAAAGATTTATGGCTTGAAATCTGATTCGTAATTTTGAAATGGAGAGAAAATTAAGCTATTATGTGTGTATCTATTTGAGAGAGAGGGAGAGAGAGAGAGAGAGAGAGAGAGAGAGGAGGTTTACGTAAACACGGTCTCAGGCACGCATGAACCGATTGGAGGCTTTGCAAAAACGTGCTATGAGATTACGAATAGACTGGGATAACAACATGTGCTCTTCGGAAACTTTGTTGGTACGGTACCTTTTCTCTTTAGACTTATACCGTGGTTTCATTGTCTGTCACGAGTCATTTATAAATGAAGCCAGTGAGATTAATAAGTTACTTATTAACCTCCACTAGGCGCGATACGTAAGTTACATATTAACCTCACCAAAGTAACATATAAATAATTACTTTCAAGTGAAAAGCAATCATTCTACGGTCTGCATGCATTACGCCATGTAAATTTCACACGTCAGCTCGTTTTGCTGTCAGTCACATTCCGTCATGTCGAGTGACACCAGTATCACCGTGATCATGTGTTCATTGCCGTAGTTTCTCTGAATCCACTCACAATGTTTTTTCCTGATCATTATATTATACCACATATCTTCTGTTATGCACACGTTATAACAGTGACTGTCGCAACGATAGGTCTAATCTTTATTTGTCTCCTACCGGGCGTTGATTGCCGACGAAAACGTCAGAAGTGACGCGTCTGTATATCGAAATGCGTCAATCAATCAATTTTAAATTTAGATGGCGTGTGCAGCTGCGAAGCAGCTATGTACGCCAATAACTTTACATTGGGTTTGCTTTTTAAAAAAAAACCTTTTCATTTTCAGACTTATATAAATAGCATAGAGTTGAATATCTGTGCAAGATGTTGAAGTATGAAGCAGAGAGAGCTTCCACAGATAGTATTATTATTAGATGGCGAGGCAGGTTAGAAGATTTCGAAGAGGAGTGGTACACAAACATCAACAGCAAGTACTTGTATAAATGTCACAACGACCCAATCCAATAAAAAGTTAAAAACTCATTAAAAAGGCCAATATAATATAGACAATATAAATAAGTATATCATATATATATATACATATATAAGCATGAGGTACTTTAAAGTTATGAAATGCGTTAGTTTTCCGCCACACGTATATGTGTTGGTGCAAGTCAAATGTGTACCGGTAAACGTGAATTCCTGTCAGACATTTCGTTAATTATGGGCCTGGTAAGAGATCATGCGAATGAACGTAAGCATATCTACTATGTATGTCTGCATATTTTGCTTCATATGTGTGTTACATAATGCAGATTGCGACACGTATATATCAAGAAAACATCTTTTTTTCTTCAAATCATTGCAACGATAACGTGAGAGTTACAGACCAGTCAAACGGGTTGTGGATGTTTTGTTTCGTGTGTGCAAATGTATTGTTCGTCGTAAAACAAGTTTTACATGCATTGTGTAAATTTCACATTCCATTGACGACGCGCTAATTCACTCGAAATAACCACTGTGTGGCAACGTACTCCAGATGAGTGCGCTGTACGGTGGGCAGGCTAGGTTAACTGGAAAGTAGGAGCAGAAATGACGTTGCTCCTACATTCTACTCAACCTAGCCTATCCACCGTACAGCGCACCAATCAGGAGTACGTTGTGACACAGTGATAACGATTCGTGGCAGACAATGAAACGACGGTGTAAGTTAGTTACCTCCTTCGATTTCGGTGTGTAAGCGAATAAAATACCTAGCTCGAGGCCAGATTGTTGACCACTGATGTCGAGGTGGACAATACCTGGCCTCGGGGTAGGTGTTTTATTTCGCTTACACACCGAAACCAAAGGCGGTAACTAACTTACACTGTCATTTCATTGTCTGCGACGAATGAAATCGAACCTCTCTCTGTCTTCCAACTCGGTGGAACATACCTGACCTAGAGCTAGGTGATTTATTTCGCTTACACACCTCAGGCGATAATTATTACTTAAGCCGGTGCTAGGGGTCGTGTGGTTACTGCATAAGCGCGGCTGAGATATCAATGATACCTTAGACTTCTCCGTATACTAGCCTGAATATGAGATGCCGATGGTTGATTTTAGTCGCCAGACGTCGTCAATTTTCCACACCTCTCACCAACAGCTGGACTAAAAAATGGTCAGATGTGTGTGGGCGTATATTGAAGCAGATAAGGCTCGTATTATGGATGGGATCGAAACGTTTGTGTCCGAATCCTGTTTGAAAGAGTGATATTGAAAGAAAATGTATGCAAACATCACCCTCGCAAAAAGATATGTATAATCCGACTTTTATAATACATTGATATATTATATATCATACATTTATAGCGATTCTTCTGTAAAATGATATTAAAACGTGTTTAGCAACACAGACAACATCATGCTTTCTTCGAAAAGATTAAGACATATGACAAGAAATTGTAGAGTATATAAATGTGAATATAAAGGAAAAAATACATTGAGTTTTCACCAGAAGAGCATTTGTGTCTCCTGTGATAAAACAACATGCCGTGCCTTGATCGTTTGCTGATAATACAATCCAATTCAAGAGTTTAGTTTGAAAAAGTCATTTCCATGAATGCAATTTATTTGAACGCAATGACAATACACCATTGTTTTAGAAAATTAAATTTAAATGAGAGTAATAAATAAACCAAATAGATTACCAGAGATCCTGACCTGGTATACCAATACTAAATCAGCAAGGCGAGGCGACCAGACTGCCACCTTGAAAAGCGCAGTATTACATCGAAAGATGACCTGACTAAAGACAGTATAACGGTGGATTTATATAAGAAGTGGATTTGTACCGAAAGGAGGAGTTTGGGGAGGAGGTGGGATAAACAATACTGGAGAGGCTTATTTTTTTTAGCAGTATCAACCGATGGCCAGCTTGAAAGGGACATATTATTCAAACGTCACAGAGCGTGCTGATCACCAACAGCGACAACAATCTGCTCAGTCTGTGACTGGCCTAAACGTCTCTAGATCTGCAGAATTATTTACTTTACAGAAATATCATTAGAGTCCTAATTGTAAATTATTATGGCTCGTGAATTTTTTTACGGAATGCTCTATTTAAATCACGCGAAGTTTAGCGTTTCGCTTGATCAGATGACAAGGATGAAATTATCTGTGAAACGCTTCGTGTCTTTGTCGATGTTCGTCTGCAGATAGTTCAGCTTCCAAGCTTCTGAAATGCTACTTGATAAGTTCTTAATTTTACAATTCATGCCAATGTTGTTGTCATCAAGCGATGTTTTGGAAATTCTCAGCTGGAAGAAATTTTCGAACATATTTCATCAAAACTATGGACTTATTCAGTTGAACATTCAATAACATTTGTCCCGTCAGTCCGAATTTCCAGGACAACACCATTCTTTGTTTCATCTGTTATAAGGTCCATGCAGGCTTCCCCCACTGAATCTGGGCTGAAAATAAAGAACTAGCATTTCAAGCTTCAATTCAGACAAATGATCACGGCGTGTTTTCAAAACACAAAAACATTGTCCAGTATTTTCACCATTTAATGGATATTTAAAAAAACCACACATACAACAAAACAAGATATCTATCAAATGGTGCGCGGCCTTCAGTCTACATGGGCGTACTACTTATCAACAAAATAGCCCAACCCTGCTCCCCTGTCCACCCACATCTACGTCCTGTTCGTATGAACAATCAGCTAGGCAATCATGATGTATCAATATTTAGTTCGCGTCTCATTTAATTATATATTTATTGGATCGTGTAAACCCCCAATCAATTTTCACGTCTAGTGAGCTCAAGTGGATAGTCTATCCGAGTGCGGTTTCAACGAAGTATGAAGGTGTTCGTGCGGAAACATGAAAATGATTGGCCTGTTCGACATACGGCATATCATTGATACAAGGTTAGTTGATATGACCAAATACCCGACTAAGATAATATAACGAAAAAGTAAGCATTTATCTTGGTGTTTCTTAAAGATGTAATCAGCCTCAAAATGTATGGATTTTGTAAACTCTCCCCTGTGCGTTTTTTCACCAGGTAAGATTACTAAAGCATCATATGTATTATATTTGATGATGGTGGGATCGCCATATATACAACGAATGCAAGAATATCTTGCCAGAGAAATTTGAAACTCTGCCCGTTTCGAGGGGTTTTCTGTTTCGCCATTGAGTGTGTGTTGTACGCGGAGAGGAAAATGACGTCACTGCGTGCCGTATGAGTGACGTAGCGACGCTCACGAATCTGAATGCTGCAACCTCGCCACCAGGGGTCGCTCTCCTCTGGAAAATTGGATAGCTCTGGTTTCGAGATTGCTGAATGCTGCATAGCTGCAGCTATGCGATAACATCATGGCTCGTGCCCACGGTTCGGTAATGTCGCATAGCATAAGTTGGTAGAATGCCGTGCTGTTTATTTTCAAAGATCAATTCCTTCTTGTGGTCAAATGTGTCTCATTTTGTACATATGTAACTTCCGCTGAGTTTGAGAGACATCGATTTCAGCCCAGATTTGAGGCTGATTACATCTTTGATACTTTCTCTAGCTGGTGTCAGATCCGACCATTGTTCAGCCGTTCTCCAAGGAAAAAGCCTATAGCAAGCGAAGACGCATGCCATTAATTTGCGATTCTCTTGATCTCTCTGCATCCGATCCGTTATTGTGACAGTTAGAATCACTAAATCCTTAGTTAAAACAGAAGCCATCATAAAGGTATAGATGACGAAAGTGTTATCAATGGGAGGCTTGCAAAATAAGTTCAGATGATGAACCGGAAGTACTGGTCTTGTCAGCTTATCGGTCAACTGGGCCAAAATCGACAAAGAGGAAGTGTGAATCATAGACTCTGATTGGTCATTTGGTATTGTGCTAGTCCTCCATAGAGTTTACTTACCATATTAAGCGATCATTCTTGCGATCTTCAGCAACTATCGTATTTAAAGTGGCACTGTCAGTTACTGTCTCCTCGGTGATGTTCCGTAATATTGCTGTATCTGTGGTTTCCGGCGACAAAGCGTTTACACGAATCCCCTTTGATCTCACTGAGTCTGTTGACTTGAGAAGAAAACAAATTGTCTGTCATTCATCAGGGACAGACTGAGAATCATTACGGTTCTTACAACAGCGTAAAATTTCAAAATTTAACTTTTAGAATGATAAAGGATTGCGATTGTTCATTGAATCGCTATGAAGAATTGATATCTAATCCTTTACTTCATAAAATGTGAGTAGTAAAACACAACAGCCATGCAATTCAATACTTCCCTTTATGGGCGTGTGAGTCTGCATGTTGACAGACCGCGTTTATCGTATGGAGACTACAGTTGGTGTGGTGTTATATAGCGATCAGGACAGAAAAGCGTGGTATTATAGATTCCATTTCCTTGTCAGGCCTCTTCGCCATGTAAAAATTGCAATGAACAACTGCTCGATCAGCACTTTTTGACTAAGATCACCGATAACCTTGACTGATTTCGTTTCTAAAATCAGCTAAATTCAATGTGTGGTTATATGCGCTGCATCTCGGCTCATCCTTGCTTTGAAAATGTACAAAATAGAGAGGATTTCTTGTATATTGACCATGTAATGAGGAGGTATTAAATATACCAAAGGCATATATAATATGTTTTATCACTTGACAGGAGAGGTAATATTGGAAAGTTGTACACATTCCATGACATTTAGTAAATACAATTAAATATCATAGTATAGTTAGGCCATGGAACATTGGTTTCAGCAAGCCGGCATATAATGTGCTGTGAAACTGTTAAAGATTATCCTTTTTACCATTTTCCATCATCTATTGAGGTCACTGTACTTATTGGTAAGTAAACGACGGAAAATTATTATATAACGGATGATTTTGGTGTGGAAAGACGAGAAACCAATTCATTGGTATACGGTACTGCATGTAACACAAAACATTCTCAATATTACTGTTCTTAGTTGAGGGTGGGCTTTCAACGATAGCTGTTGACTTTTAGACACATCATCGAATGTTCACTTCAAGGCAGCAAATACTTGTCAAGCATGCTCCGTTGCAGTTCCACACTGCAATGTATTTCAACAGACACCAGAATGCTATAAAAGGCTACAATTAATAGCACTAAACTTCGAGTAACTTTGCTTTTGTTCCATCTTTGGGGCTCGACACGCCACATTCACTAACTCTTTGAAAAGGCAGCTGAGGTAAATTTGACGTCGCACTACATGCTCTGGTCTGCCGTGCCGGCTGATTTAAGTGTTTCATTTTCTGACCAACTCCACTGACGAATGCATTGGAAATGAACATGACTTGGATGGGACTAAACATTCGACAACAAACGATAACGGATGCTGCTGAAAGACTACGCTCGATTAAAAACCGTAGTAATGGACAACGGCAGCATACTGCCTAACAAATTCTTTATTGCGATGGAACGAACATTCGAAATACTTTGTCATTTTAAAAGTTATATGCTATTGTTGAAAGTTAACGCTGTTGTAGGAACTGTAAAGAGTTTAACATCGCGTTCAACAATATTTCAGCTAAATAACTACGATCAAACAAATTCCAAGTATTCCAACAAAAACAAGTTAACAACCCATCAATCCAGAATTAATCACCACAACACATTAAAAACACGAACATACATTAAAATTAATACAACAAACCGATTTCTCTCAAATAGCCTAAAATACAATCTTCTTTTACTCGACTAAACAGATCTTCCAAAGTAGCTGCTTGATAAAAAGAATCTCTCACAATCTTAAAATCTATACAGTCAATCAGAATATGATTCGCTGTGAAATCGTCGTAACGTGAAATACACCTTAGGATTGGTTCTTTTTTTTCAGTAAATGTTCGTGAGTTAATCGTGTGTGGCCGATTCTACATCGCCTGATCATGGCTTGATCGAAACGTTTCTGGCTGCTCAGATGATTTTAGCCTACAATTTTTTTAAACACATGAAGTTTGCTATCATCCGCAGCATCCAATAATGATTGAAACAGCTTCTTCACGTAAGTACAGAGTGTCCGAAATCGCCATATGAGATTTCGACAGGATCAACCTCATTACCGGGGGCTGTCTTAGCCATTTCATCAGCTTCAGTATTTCCTTTGATGCTAACCTGGTTAGGCAATCAACAAAACACAATATCAATCGGTTGACGAAATCTACGGTCATAAAACTGTAGAATGTTCAAGATGGTGGGATGAGTTAAAGTTCCACTCTTAATCGCTTGAAGGCATGAGAGTGAATCTGAGAATATGATATTTTCTCCTATAGTAGACCCATTACCATCTAAAGCTGACCATAGAGCTGTGGCTTCGGCAGTGAAAATCAAACTTTTACATGAAAGTCGACATGTTTCAGTTTTGGAACTGAAGATAGCAGCACACGCTACTCTCTCACCATCTTCAGAACAATCCGTATGAATAGCCTGATGCGATTTGTATTTTTCTCTCAATAGACCAAATTTCTTGTGTAAACACGAGATGGCTCGTGTCTGCCTTTCTATATGTCGTCATTGTTATATCTACCTCTGGCCCGGCCAGCTGCCATGGTGTAACTGGCAAGAGTTTATTAGGTAAAATTTGGCTAAGCTCAATACCAACTGCTACAATGTGTGGTTAAATACGAATTCCAAGTTGTGGAATCATGGAGGGTTTCCTTAACCCTATCTGCCCTAGGCTTTTTGGGACCTGTTGTGGCCTGGGGGGGGGGCCGAAATGCCCCCCCTAATTATTTTTCTTACCCCTTGAGCTAGGGGGCTGAAACTTACCACACTATACCCTTGGGTCAAGCTCTACCAGAAAATGTAAAAATATCCAAGATGGCCGCCTTGATGACGTCACAGTGACGTCATTTTCAAAAACAGTAATTTTTGGTCGATTTTTCAGTCAGATTTTCCGATTTTTTTATTTATGCAATTTCTCCACAAAAACTGCGTGATAAATTAGTAAATATTAATGTGATATGAAATAAAATAGTTTTTGCCTGCAGAAATTTTGAAGAAATATGAGAAAAACGTCACTTTTCTGGGACCCCACGTGGCCGCCATCTTGAATTTTCCTATGATCCTCTGCTGGGGGGTCATGCAAATAGGCTCAAAATGACCCCAATATGATAAACTAAAAAGTCACGGAGTTTCGGCTTTCCATTTTCTGTCGTTCCGGAGCTAGCGCGGAAAGTTTGGTAGGGGGGTCATTTTGGCCCCCCCCCCCCAGGCCAGATAGGGTTAAATACAAAACTACGTATTGTAGGTTGAAAAACAATTATATGGAGGATTTGAGTGGTTAGATAGCAAATTTGTGATATATTGCTGTGCTAGTTTAATTCTTCGAAGTTGTAAAAGAGATTCATCTGCTTCGACATATAAACTTTTTTGGTGATGTTCTGAACGCTCCGTGCAAACATAGGGTACTTATGTGGTGTCACCTGCTAATTTTCTTTCCATGCCCAACGTCGTTCCCAAATGGTCGCCGTGAATCATGACCATAAGCAGACACACAAGTATTAGCGTTTGCCGTTTAATTCCAAATTGATAGCATGCCTCCATGGAATTGTCCAGATATAACACCATATATAGCATATGTGAATAATTTTCGATATTTCGTCTAAGCTATCAGTAGAGCTAAACCGACA
Organism: Hanleya hanleyi; assembly: GCA_036873755.1. Lineage (NCBI taxonomy): Eukaryota > Metazoa > Mollusca > Polyplacophora > Lepidopleurida > Hanleyidae > Hanleya > Hanleya hanleyi. The sequence continues at coordinate 51,743 of JAVTVY010026465.1, read as the reverse complement.
TACCTGCATGTGTAGCAGGTGATTCTGTGAACAAAATTCAGCTTGGGAAACCAGATGAGCAGTACTTGCTCCAATCTACTAGTTTGTTCTACCAGTATATTGGCAGCAAAGCGCAACATATATTAACATTTTGGAACGTAATTTGGCAATTTGCGGATTTCAACAAGCTTAGAAAACGTTCTCGCCAAACAGTTTTGTATTGTTTACTGCCTTAAATCAGATAAAAGTCCTTGTTCGTCAACCAGTCTACCCGCGACCATAGACAAGATTTTGGGAGTTGTCTTGTTCATTTCGTTTCAACCACTTCCATAATACCAACGAAAAGAAATTAGTAAAGATGAACGAGATGTGGTTATTTGAACGCAAAATATAAAGGTGGTGGAAAAAGATGCCGGCGTACTGACAAGAAGTCATATGCCCCGCTAGGCCAATATTCGGAATGCATATCTAAACACAATTAAGTTTTGAAATTTATCCCCGTGGAAATGTGTATCTCAGCTCCCCTTTTATTGTAGAGTTCATGTGAACATATTGAATGACATGACCAAACGGCCCCTAGCACCGGCTGTATTGAATACGATTTGATTCCGCGAAATGCTTTTCCAATGCAAGCCCACACCTTTTGGTTTGAGTAAGGCCTCGTTCGGAACGCGTTTACTGATATAACACAGGTGCTAGGAGCAGTGTGGATACTTCATAGTATCCACATGAATAGCTGCAGTACAAGCGAGGCTGAGTTACTAAGGCTACCTCCGAGAATCCAGCGTATTCTCGGGTCTGAAAGTTAGGTGCCGAGGGATGCTTTCCTGTAGAGTGATATAGTTGCTTTTTAGTCGCCAGACGTCGTCAATTTTTTCCACCTCTTGCATATCGCACCGATTCAGCATCGGCAATAGCTTGTCCTACTTAGTGGTCAGGTTTGTGATACTAGAATCCCCGAGAATCTGTAGCAGACTATCGTGGGAAAGAAATGGCATGTCGAAATTGTAGAAAATTGGAAAGTTTCACGGAATAAAACTCAGGGCACAGCAGATTCTTTGGTCGCTGTGGATCTTATATACGGAAGGCCTATGAAGAGGAAGATTACCAGGTTGACACCCTTTCTATGTTGTGAACCGGAAGCGGGATCCTGCTTCAAAGAATTATCCAGCAACAGAATAGGATTACACGTTTTGGGAAACAGTTCTGATCACCATAGTGGTATCATTTTCATTCCGTGAAACTGTCCAATACAAAAACAAATATATATATTATAGCTTGTCGGCAACGACATCTGAATATGCCAGGGACCAAATCGGTTCTGTTTGCCATTTAGCATTGGGTCGTCTCATGCATGACCTGCCAAGAGAATTCAGCGCTTTCGAGACATCATCAGAAAGTTCCACCGAGCGAGATGTCCTTACATTCGTATCTCATTTGTTTACAGGCAGTTAGTCAACTAGTTTTTTTATAATACATATGGTCACGCGTCCAGAAACATTACTCGAACAACTGGTGCAAACTAGCTTAAACAACTGGTAGATCTGGGTGTCGCTTTGGACATATGCTCATCTCATTCCCACCTTGAACGTGTGAAACATAAACGATTATGTACGTTACCGCTATTACTCTTGTGTAGGCAATTACTCCAGACTTGGATGCTGTATAGTGTGAGAGCAGATGATGGAGAGGTCTCCATGGCCGTAGACCTGTAAAATGCGATGTATATGTCAGCATCAAAGAGCATTCCCATATAGGTTAACACAAACAGATAACGTCATCCCAAACCACACGTTTGTGTTATCATGCCTAGCTGAAGGAGGAAAGTGACTGGAGCTCGATGATTAGGTGAAAATGAACATGTCTGTCGGTGTGTGCACATAGCCAAGAGGTTACTGATTGAATATAGAGAAAATTGCACCCATCCAAAGTCTGTCCACCGTGCAGGAAATTATTTCCTTCAATGGAAAATCAGCATAAAACATTTGCCCGGAACTACACACAATGACTACCCACTGTTGTTATAAAATTACTACTGAGAACGGATCTAAATACAACAAAATAGCCCATTGGGCTCCAATACCCCTTGGCTATGAGGTATTGTCTACACTCATCATTGCATAAGATGTAGTTTTAGAATTTTGACAACTAGGTTAACAAAATTGTGTGATCTAGTTTGGTTGACTGTGGTTCTCTCATACAAGAAATCTTAGCTATATTTCTTCATGTTATATTACAGTAAACAACATATGACTTTGAAAAAATAGGTCGAGGTCAGTCAACTGGGATAGGCTTCTAGCCAAATATATACGGGACAACTCGTTCAACTGCTGTACAGGAGAGATCCATCCAGAAAGATAACACTGGAAACGATAGCGGGCTTATTTCCTTGATTTGAACCTTCAGGGTTGTTTCTTCTGCCACCAGTGTAACAAAACTTGTAACACAAATTGTAACAAAAGGGAGCGGAACGGGAACGCTAATATAAAGTCAAAGCTATTAAACCTGCCACAAGTGACCTGCTAACAGTGAATATCGCATGCGAGCTGCTTATTACTCCGAATAAGTCAACAGCGTTTAACTTATTCTACCGTTGTCCTTTGACGTTAGATGGGACATATAACGGTATGATCTAGTGATAAGAGAAAAGACTCTATCTCGATCAAAATCGCTCCAGACAAACTGCGCATGCTAGTCGCTTTTCAGCCCAATGTAATCAGAGGGTGTTACACCGACGGTGACAATGGCAGAATGCTGTTTGCGGTTAATTCAGTCCGTTTGGTGGTTTTGGGCTTTAGTGGCCATTTTTCATGTTTTGACTTTTTTTCTCTGTAGGTTATCTCCCTTCCCTAGGTTAAAGCTATCTGGCCTGGGATTTTTGGTGCCTGTCTTGGCCTGCGGCGGGGAGGGGGGATTTCCGAAATGGCCCCCCATAATTATTTTTCTTACCCCTTGAGCTAGGGGGCTGAAACTTACCACACTATACCCTTGGGTCAAGCTCTACCAGAAAATGTAAAAATATCCAAGATGGCCGCCTTGATGACGTCACAGTGACGTCATTTTCAAAAACAGTAATTTTTGGTCGATTTTTCAGTCAGATTTTCCGATTTTTTTATTTATGCAATTTCTCCACAAAAACTGCGTGATAAATTAGTAAATATTAATGTGATATGAAATAAAATAGTTTTTGCCTGCAGAAATTTTGAAGAAATATGAGAAAAACGTCACTTTTCTGGGACCCCACGTGGCCGCCATCTTGAATTTTCCTATGATCCTCTGCTGGGGGGTCATGCAAATAGGCTCAAAATGACCCCAATATGATAAACTAAAAAGTCACGGAGTTTCGGCTTTCCATTTTCTGTCGTTCCGGAGCTAGCGCGGAAAGTTTGGTAGGGGGGTCATTTTGGCCCCCCCCCCAGGCCAGATAGGGTTAAATACAAAACTACGTATTGTAGGTTAAAAAACAATTATATGGAGGATTTGAGTGGTTAGATAGCAAATTTGTGATATATTGCTGTGCTAGTTTAATTCTTCGAAGTTGTAAAAGAGATTCATCTGCTTCGACATATAAACTTTTTGGTGATGTTCTGAACGCTCCGTGCAAACATAGGGTACTTATGTGGTGTCACCTGCTAATTTTCTTTCCATGCCCAACGTCGTTCCCAAATGGTCGCCGTGAATCATGACCATAAGCAGACACACAAGTATTAGCGTTTGCCGTTTAATTCCAAATTGATAGCATGCCTCCATGGAATTGTCCAGATATAACACCATATATAGCATATGTGAATAATTTTCGATATTTCGTCTAAGCTATCAGTAGAGCTAAACCGACATACCTGCATGTGTAGCAGGTGATTCTGTGAACAAAATTCAGCTTGGGAAACCAGATGAGCAGTACTTGCTCCAATCTACTAGTTTGTTCTACCAGTATATTGGCAGCAAAGCGCAACATATATTAACATTTTGGAACGTAATTTGGCAATTTGCGGATTTCAACAAGCTTAGAAAACGTTCTCGCCAAACAGTTTTGTATTGTTTACTGCCTTAAATCAGATAAAAGTCCTTGTTCGTCAACCAGTCTACCCGCGACCATAGACAAGATTTTGGGAGTTGTCTTGTTCATTTCGTTTCAACCACTTCCATAATACCAACGAAAAGAAATTAGTAAAGATGAACGAGATGTGGTTATTTGAACGCAAAATATAAAGGTGGTGGAAAAAGATGCCGGCGTACTGACAAGAAGTCATATGCCCCGCTAGGCCAATATTCGGAATGCATATCTAAACACAATTAAGTTTTGAAATTTATCCCCGTGGAAATGTGTATCTCAGCTCCCCTTTTATTGTAGAGTTCATGTGAACATATTGAATTACAAGCGTCTAGTCCGTCATTCATAATCCAGCCGTCGTCCATTAGAGAATATCCGCGTCCATAATCCAAAGACCTATCTGGCCTGGGATTTTTGGTGCCTGTCTTGGCCTGCGGCGGGGAGGGGGGATTTCCGAAATGGCCCCCCATAATTATTTTTCTTACCCCTTGAGCTAGGGGGCTGAAACTTACTACAGTATAACTTTGGAATCTTACTACAGTATAACTTTTACTACAGTATAACTCTTACTACAGTATAACTTTGGAAACTTACTACAGTATAACTTTTATAACCTGTATCTGTTCTCTTATGAATATGACTATATGCAGGCGCTTTCAAAAACCGATCCATTCAAAGCCCGTTCCTTCTCATTCACCAAACGCTATATAGACGATCTTCTCGCTGTGGATAATCGCTATATGACGCAGTGAAGGATATATATCCACCTTCACTGGATTTGAAGGAAACTACAGATAACCCTACAGGCACATCTTATTTAGATCTCTGTCTAAAAATGAAGCGGGCATTCTCTCTCGTCGACTTTATGACAAAAGAGATGATTACAATTTCGACATCGTAAACTATCCCTTTCTGGATAGTAATATTCCAGTGGGACCTGCATATGGCGTATACATATCTCGCTTAGTAGCATTTGCAAGATCCTGTGTTAAATGTGATGATTTTAATCAACGTCACAAAACATTGTTGCAGAAACTTATAAAACAGGGCTATTCCACCAAGCGCCTCCACTCAAAGTTTCTCAAATTTGGCGATACATATCGCATGCTGATAGCAAAATACGAACGTAGCGTGCAAGATCTATGGCGCTACGTTTCGTAACTTGTGTCTAATTCCGCTTAACCCGGGACTAGAGGCCGTATGAACCCATGTACTTCAAGATCCTCATGGTACTCATATGAACAGTCACAATCAAAGCGTGACTGAGATACATCAATCTTTAGATGACGACTTTACAACGAATATTATGGATTAAGAATACTGATCAGCGATACGGATTTGATATTTTTGGAACATCATGATGTCTTGCCGGCATCATTGAAAACTGTTGACCGCTTCTCTCTTGCAGGAAACAAGCCTATGTTTATGTATACTATGATTGTCTTTTTGAATTTGATGCTAATACTGTTATATGGAATAGGTCTTTGTATTATGGACGCGGATATTCTCTAATGGACGACGGCTGGATTATGAATGACGGACTAGACGCTTGTAATTTGGATCAAGCTCTACTAGAAAAAATCCAAGATGGCCACTTTGATGACGTCACAGTGACGTCATTTTGAAAAACGGCATTTTTTTGTCGATTTTTCGGTCGGATTTTCCGAATTTTTTATTTATGTAATTTCTCCGCAAAAACTGCATGATAAATTAGTAAATATCAATGTGATGTGAATTAAAATAGTTTTTGCCCACTTTTCATCGCGGAAAAGCAGAAATTTTGAAGAAATATGACAAAAACATCACTTTTCTGATACCCCACTTGGCCACCATCTTGAATTTACCCATGATACTCTGCTCGGGGGGTTATGCAAATGGGCTCAGAATGACCCCAATATGATAAAATATAAAGTCAAGGAGTTTCAGCACTCCATTTGTTGTCGTTCCGGAGATAGCGCAGAAAGTTTGGTAGGGGGGCCATTTCGCCCCAGGCAGCTCTAGGGATTTGGGGGATAGGGATTTCGTTTAAAAGTCTTCTAGCCGAGAATTTTGCACAGCGATATTAATCAAATTTGATAAATATTTATAGAGATTGTGATTATTTTGAAACAGTTAGAATATAAGAAAATTTTAAATACTATTTATATGATTTTGCATATGAATATGCTTCAAAACCAGGGCTATTCCCAATGTTTTCTGGGTTGTCAAATGGAGCATGGATCAGTCGATTTAACAGTATCTACAGTTAAAAAATGCACACCAACCTATAATTTATTCTTTATTTTTCATCATATTACACAATTATGAATGCAACCACACACATTGTTCAAAAAGTTAATTACTTTGATTTACCACCAGCAGACATCCTTTACGCTTGTGAGAATGCAGGCTGTGGAAATCACAATCCATAAATACCGGATGTTCATGCACGCCAGGTTGAGAGAGTGTCACAATTATACTGTCGACAGGACTACACTATTTGACAATTTGGGGATGCAAAGACTCAGAGTGGATCTATTCTCGAAGTCATTGTTAGTAAGTAACATATCAGATTGTTGAAAGAAAGAAGTAAATTACCTTTATTTTTGGAAATATATATTCCAACTCGATGGATACCGATATCCTCTGTGCAGTACCGATGTGTATTGAACGATGCCATGCGGTTCACTATAGCCAAGTTAGAGTGAATCCACAAAAGTACGTAGTGCAATTATTTGGGATCCAGCCTCAGTGTACACTCTCATCAAAAAGGAGTGTAAAATGGATGAAAATCGGGGGAAACACCTCTGGGGTGTAAGTTTACAAGACTATGGCGTGCAAATTGGGTGTTAAAGAGGTGTTTCTTTCACCAGTGGAAAGAAACGCTTCACCGTACATCCCAAGGTTGTGTAGTAATAATGTGTGCCTAGGCTAGCAACACCTACTGCGATATAGAGCTAAAACATCCCCCATTAAAATCTTCCCATCCGACCACCCGAAAACACGTCCTAACTCTATCAGTCTCAATCCCTCTCTGACGATCTCAGAGCATGCAACGGAGATTTCCGAAGTTCAAGCTTCGGGCCAAAACCAGTTTGAGTGGGTTCTGAAGAAATAGCCCGGATGATGATCTCCTGGCATGTACGATTTATTTCACTATACCAGGGATTAACATTAACGAGCGTATGTAGCTATCTCTACAACACCCCTCCCCGTTTTCTTTTTGGCGAGAGTCTTACTTCGCCTAGCTAGGACCCTTCCTGTCGCAAGCAACTGCTGTTCTAGCGCCGCCAATAATCACCAAAAGACGTGAATTCTCCATGTTATATCACATGTGTCAAAATCCGCAACATGCAGTGTACAAAAGTACACTCTCTAAAAATACCCAACTTCAATAAAATGGTAAACCATCCCACTAATGCAGTCTTATTACCAGACTGTCTATAATTACACCCAAACCCACTAAAAATCTCGTTCAAATGGTCAGTCTCATGGGACTGATCACTTTATTTCTCAAAAATATAATCGGCGGGCCAGCCTACCAGCTTTACGTACCAGTTTTACGGCCCAAATAAATACAATCAGCCGCATGGGACTGCTCACTTTAATTCTTAAAAATATACGCTGCAGGCCAGCCTACCAGCCACATGGCCGCAATAAATACGAGAACATTATCCAAACCAGGACTGGTATCTAGACTATAAATTGGCAGGCCAGCCTGGCAGCTACATGGCCGCAATAAGCACCAGTCCGTCATAAAATCCACTACTGGAACAAGCCTCTAAACTACTGGCTGTCCAGACTATATATTGAACTCCCCATTCTCCCTCCCCTAATAATTTCAAGGCTCGCCTTCGTCAGCAGCCAACAATTTCGAGTGGAAGGGCCCCTCAAGGGCGTACGCACGAAGAGTCAGAAACGTGTGTGCACTACACGCCACTGATCCCAATGTACACACGCCCTCGCAAACGGCTACCCACCAGAGAGAATGTTTGCAGAGGAAACACATAACCATAATTGCTACACCTCCACAGATATCAAGCTCACACTCACAAAATCGTTGAGCTCATAACTAAAACAGGGTTGAGACTATAATCGAATAATGACGTATATATTCACTCCCCGAGTGGTAGCTATCCTGCCCCACCGGATTCAGAAATAAATCATAACGCGTACTACAAGATATCGGATAGACAACTCTCACCATGGCTCCATGGCGAAGACATGGGGGGAGAGAAGGACCGGTACTCTTCTCCTTTAACCCCAAGCCTCCGACATGGCTAACCACACCACCTATTATCGTACCATATCTTCTCCATGTCACTCCATATATTAACTTCATCACATAAACGTGTCACATAGCTTAACACACACAGAAACCCCCACAAAGAACACACAGTTATACAATCTCAACAAAAGTCACATAAAAACGTGAATGACGCGTATATCTACCACACAGAATCTTCACACACAGAAATTCTTTAATCACACAGCAACCATCGAACCCAGGCGTCCAGCACCCGGTTCCCTCACAAAGATTACTTAAACACACCTAGTTCACCATAACGCACCAAATGCTCCCATAACACACTACACGTATAACGCCGCAGCACACATCAAAATTTCCGAACATCCAACTCCCGAACACACACGAGGGTTCTCCAACACACATCATAATTCTAGAACAATAGTTCCAAAATACACATTACATTACACAACACATTAACAACGGTTTGGGTCTAGAATTTTATATATTTTTTTGTCCCCAATTCCACAATGCCTCAAAAAACATCCTGTACAACAAAACCAAATCAACCCCCAAATAGGATAATTTCACATAGAAAATCAAAACCAAATACAATATATCCATCACTGCATACACGTGATGGTACACATCCATATATCTCCATCGAGCTGACACTATACTACATCTCTTCAGACGCATACACAAAATGCGTCACCAATGGCCCATCAACTAACTTCACCATTTATCAGTTACTGGCAGAGCGAAATGGAGCCCACATTGAACAAGTCACCATTCCATAAAAATTCAAACTGCAAAAACCTTGGTGTCCCCAATAACCAAGGCTTTATCTCTAAGATCTACAACACATCCATAGGCTGACAGGAAATCAAAGCCTAGCAACAGGTCGTCAACCAAGGGTGCCACCACTATATTTCCAGTACAGTGAAAATCGGAGATGGACAATGGGACCTGCCGAACTAGCATTCCCATACTGGTCATTCCTCAAAATGCACCAGTTAACCGAATAGGCAAAGACGACAGCCCCTGGAGACCCAACCTAGCAAATAAATGTTCACTCATGACGGTGACTTGGGCGGCCGTGTCTACCACAGCAGCTACCGGCACAGACCCAACCTTAACTGGAATGGACATCGCTCACCCCTGAGAACGAGACAGAGTAACATCTCTGACTGCTGCAGTAAGTTCAGTAACACCTGCCTCGTCCCCCGTGGACGACCCCACCCCGTCATTTGCAGTTGCTAATTCAGCCCACCCATCTAAACCATGTCTAGCAGGACAAAAACGACTTATGTGGCCGGGTTTACGGCACGAGTAACAGAGTCGTGGTGGACGGAAGGGTCGCGATGACCGACGGCGAGGGGACCCCTTATTTATCCCTTCCCCTTCTGCCTTACAAGCATCAGGAAAAGCCTCCCCCACCGAATCAACATTAACAGTCCTACATGTAACCGTCTGAAAACTCAAGTTTCTCAGATTATATCGTGAGGAGTTCACATAACTCAAGGCTTCCGAGATTGTTGTGGGGCTCTTTTCCATAGCAAATCTCACAGCCTGTATTTCCCTGCATCCCCTAAGGAAATGTTCCACCGCTACCGACTCAATAATCTTTTCCGGTGCCTTCGGATATCCGTCCCTTGCCAACCTAGCGCATCTAAAAGCAAACTCCTCTAAAGTGTCCTCCGGACCCTGCTCTTCCGCCTGCAAACGCTGCCTAACTACACGCGGAGGTTCCCTACTGTTATAATGACATTCCATTGCTTCGAGGAGCATATCAAACGAGGTTTTGACTGCCTCCGATTGATAGCTGTAAAACACCATGGCATCGCCATGAATACAGTCCGTTAATTTCTTAAGACACTGGTCTTTGTCCCACTTTCTACTTTTAGCCTCCAACTCAAACTTAACCCTAAATGGAACCCAGTCACCTCTGATTCCTGAAAACACTAAAGTTTTGGGAAGCCGGGGACTTTGGCTACGGTGGCGTTCTTGGAATACATGTCGCTCTGTTGATCTGGATCTGGACGAGCATTCGCTACATTTACTAGGAGAGGCCTCAACCTCCCCCTCGGTATCAGTAGCGGACACATCGGCCAGATTCCCATTATCTATATTCCCTTGGAGATATTGCCCCCCTACCATAGCATTGTCTAAAAACAATCCATTCCGACTTACTGGACCTTGGAAGTTCGGAGCTGAAGTGTGGCCACTGGGTGGTAACTGATTGAATACATTATCTACATCCCTAGTGTCGTCTGGAAACGCCAGACCAGCGTCCAGTCCTGTTGTTCCATTTAGATCTAGTGGACATGGGGGGTCGGGAAGTGTAGCTGATGCATTCACTTGAACATGTGGTTCATTTTGATGAACAGGGGCTGCATTCAGTTGATTTGCAGTCTCTCCCCCATCCTCAATCAATTGTTCAGGTCTATTATTCACAACAACATGAGCTGGGTTCGCCTGACCAGCATCCCCCGTTGTCTGTTCAGACGTATGTGATGAAATCTCTGACCCTTCCCTGCTTGGAGCACTAAGCAATGCAACAACAGTCCTCATATCTAAACCTACTTGTTCCATCTTATCATCAACTTGACCTATTTGAGTGTTTACTTGTCGACCCAGTTGGCCAACTTTAGTGTTTACTTGTTGACCTACTTGGTCAACTTTAACATCCACTTGTCCTACTTTAGTTTCCACTTGTCCTACTTGTTGACCTAGTTGTTGACATTGTACCACTATTTTCTCATCCAACTGGCCTAACTGAAGCTCATATGCCTTGACATCGTCATGCAACTGGCCCATTTCTACATCCAATGCATCTACTTGAGCCGTTATTTCATCTTTCCATGATCCAATGATTTCTTCAAGACGACGGTCAACTAAAGTATTAATGTATTCCGGACTTCCCGACAAGTTTAAACATATAATCTGCCCCTCTAGCACTAGATCGGCTATATGCTCGGCACTAAACTGAGTCGCCTGCATAAAATGCTTAAAACTAACCAACCTGCCCTCTTCCTGCAAGGCTACCACACGCGCACTTCGACTACTCCCCACCCCTTTCAACTTTTGCAGTGCTTCCTCTGTAGCCACTGACACATCAATGGGCCCTAAATCTGCCATGTTTTAGTGGAATGATATACGGTATACGCAAACAAGTCCAAAAACAATAAGGAATACTCAATCAAAATATAGTCAAATAAATTCAAATATATCAAAGACTTTCAGTGAGTTTCCTTCTAGAAACTCACTAAAGCAACTGAAAGACAGCCCACATTGGTATGTCCACTACAAAACACCAAATCTTACACCAAAATAAATAGCAGTGTCAACTCCTCACATTCAGTGAATGAAAACAAATATTTAAACATGTGCAGGTTCGAGTTCAAACTGACGAAACACTTTTATGAACCAAATGCACGCGCGTTACCGCAGTCAACGTGTTCTAGTTTGACTAATCAGCCATATCTATTAGCGAAAAAGAAAAAGAACAAGATCCATCTCTAGAACAAGTGCAACACGTGTTACCACACAGTCAACACGTTGTTGCAACTTCTCTGTTAATCTTGCACTATTTCAATTTACAACTAATCATGAATAAGGCACTAAAGAAACCCAGGGTGGGTCTGGGGGAGAGAGAAAAAAATCAATTATCAATTGTCAATTGTGCCCAAAAAACAAAGTCAGGCCACCTGTGTTCAACATAAATAAACCTTAAATTAACACAGTTTCCCGTGCCTGGAGGAATACAAACTAGATTTTAGACTCGACCACATCGAGAAGTTAATAACTCCGCGTTCAAATACAAACAGGAAATAGTCTGTCTCGAGATGGTAAACTGCATCAAAATTTTAACTCACTCGCTCAACACCATGAACAACCTTCAGTCTATCATTCAGACCCCTCAAGGATGAACATAGGCCAGTTTCCATTCAATTAAATTTCAAACAAAAGCATAATTTCATGAACTGATCCAAGAGAATGGAGAAAACAGACAGGATATACAAATCATTAACTCAATTCAAAAGGATTGAAGGAAGTCTGATTACTTGTCGCGGTGACAACACCATGGCATCCGCATGAATACTATAATATATGGCAGCGACAACACCATGGTGTCGCCATGAATGTGGCTCGCATGACTGATAATGCCCCAAGCTGTCAACTGAGCAATCAGAATCATGTATTGGACAACCAAAATGTAGGCAATATATATATATTATTTAGCCGACCAGTTGACAGTCGACAAACCGTTCAAAAAATGTATATATATATATCTTGAAACAGAAAAAACGGGTTTCGCTTTTATCAGGACGGGAAAAAGTTAGCAGAAGACAAAGTCACATTGACCCGCGAACAATCTTAGCATTTACTTTTAACGCACAATTGTATTCAAACTACAGATTTCTCATAAAGGTCGGCAAAATCTTCAATCTCAATCCAAAGACCCATAAATACTAACACATAGCAGAAATCTCACACAAAAATCAATCTCAATTCAATCGTACAGAAACACATAGACAACACCACACAGTAACACCTGGAGTGATAATGGACAAAAACTTCCATAAAAATTTTAATCTCCCCGATATACAAGCTCTATATGATAACCCAGTAAAAATATTTGAAAATTGTATAACCCTGCCAGGCTCAAATCGCATTCAATACCACTGAGTCAATTTATCCGGTTTTTACCAATCTATTGACCACGAACGGCCAAAATGCCACTACTAATAACACTTCGCGTTTATCACAGGACAATAATGCTGTATATACGACGACACCAAATGCAATAAATGAATAGAGTAAATCCACTATTCCCAAGAACTGTTGACTAGTTCAACTGGCTAAATACCAGGAATATATTTAATAACACGGACCGAAATGAGCATATCGAGTCTCTTAAAGAGGCGAAACGATTAATTGCCACATTACACAGATCTATATATGCTGTTGACAGTGCTAAATTATACCGCATTGGCCGTACTATAATAACACAGCGCGCCTATCACAGGTTAATAATACGGGTACTGTATACACAGCGACACGAAGTTCATTGAATGCATAGGACCGATACACTGTTTACAAGAAATGTTAGCAAGCTCAGCCGGCTATATAACAGAAAAATATTTGATAGCATGAACTGAACTGAACACACGACTAGTTTCATATCGAAAGACGGGGAAAACGGCTAACCGACCCCTACATGCATATCACACAGACCGATGTGATCATACAGTCAAACTTCACCATCGCGTAGCTAGCCTATCAGCCGAGACAAACAAACCTGTCTAACACAATACACAGCCTGCCAGCCGTGAAAGGATTTATACAGAATTATCGCGACCAGAATAGCCCAATATCAGGATGACCGAGTCCCGGTAAAACAATTCTACATACAAAGCTGTGCAAAGCCGGCCAAGAAAACAGGGAAGGTGGGGAACGCGAAGAGAGAGGACAAATGGCCGACTTCCACCCCGCGTTTGTTTACCGGAAATTTTTCAGACTTCCAGGCCAAAATAGGCTCTCAACCGTGAAAAATAAATTAGTTTTACTTCTGACAACAGATGTAGTAGTATAAGGTGTGCCTAGGCTAGCAACACCTACTGCGATATAGAGCTAAAACATCCCCCATTAAAATCTTCCCATCCGACCACCCGAAAACTCTATCAGTCTCAATCCCTCTCTGACGATCTCAGAGCATGCAACGGAGATTTCCGAAGTTCAAGCTTCGGGCCAAAACCAGTTTGAGTGGGTTCTGAAGAAATAGCCCGGATGATGATCTCCTGGCATGTACGATTTATTTCACTATACCAGGGATTAACATTAACGAGCGTATGTAGCTATCTCTACAACAGTTGTTTTAAAATGAGGACTCAAAAGATGAAGGTATAAAAGCCGAAAACGTTACGCCTTTCAACAATACTGGTACAGACATGAAACCTCCCGTCAAAGGTAATAAAGTATTGAGCATGACTTATCAAATAAATATTCTGGCAGATTTAACCCTACCAGTCCTGGTCGGTTTGGCCCTTCCCAGCCTTCGTTGGGTGGGGAGCGAATGCCCGCCTCCGTATTTATTTTTTTTACTTCTTGGCATAGAGGGCGAACACATTCCGTAATATATATATTTGCATCAATCTCTACAACAAAAAGATAAAAACCCAATATGGCCGCCATGATGACGTCACAGTGACGTCATTATCTCAGAAACTATTTTCGCCTATTTTTTAACTGATTGTCTTTTTTTCTATTTCGCTATATTCTAAAAAAAAAAAAAATCCAACTAATCAATAGATAGAGAATTATTCGTTTTGGCAAAATAAATTACTTTTATGTCCTTTCCAGCTAGGGAAATGCGAAAAATGGAGAGAAATACCGAAAACACGACTTTTATGGTCGCCGCCATTTTGAATTTTCCCATGATCCTTTCCACCTAGAATTATGCAAATGGTGTCAAAATTACACCAGTAAGATTCGCGGAAAAGTCAGAAAGTTCAACTCTCTGGTTCTCTTCGTTCTGGAGATGCGGGACAAGTTTGGCGGACCCGGCTGAAGTGAGTTCCTAGTTCCCAGTTCTTTATTCGCGAATAAGAAACTGGGAACTAGGAACTGACTTCAGCCGTGTGTTTGGCGGGGCCATAATGGCCCACCACCAGGCTGAGTTAATAAATCTGTGTTGTATATGACAGCCTCGACCCTCGTTTTCGCGATTTCCGCGAAATGTGCTTGATTTTGAATATAATCTTTTATGTTGCTCTGTTCGTGGACGTGTACATTTCGACAGACTACTCATTGTTAAAATTTGAGAAAAATCAGCGAACATGAAACTTCAGCTTATTCACGCGGAAATTCTTAAGGACGAAGCATGCCCACTGAATGTCGTTGTTGATCAGTCTAGTTTGACTCATAACAAATTGTAACACAATTTATTTCACTGGTATGCATTAATAATAGGACCCAAGAACAACAGTCTACCAGAATATATTTTGTGAAGATATTCCAGTCACACGATAGCCTCATTTCCCTTGTGACACACCTGTTTAATGACCTGTCCTCACCAAGCGTCCCGCCGCAGCTGTTGACTGTTAAGGAGTTAGGCAACATTCCGATCCCACAAATTATCATAGTGCTGTTAATTATGTCTAGTCTATTTGCGTACACTTGGGTACTATGAGTGATGGGTACATCTGCAATGGCGGACACGCGGGGGCTTTTGATATTTGTGCTTTTAGTTGTTCGTCCATTTTATTATTTGTCCATCCGTCAGTGACTGTGGCCGAAATATTGTTTGCTTTAGTGATTCACAATCAGATGAATGAGTTAGTGAATAGAACCCGAGAACATTGTTAACAGCGTATGAATATCGGGCAGAATACCTGCCTAACTAGGTCTCTAGATTTTAGATTAGAGGAAATATTGAACCCTTCAAATCGACCCCCCAGTCATAGCAACCGTACATATCTCCAATAGGCATTAAACCTGATTACGTTCTAGCTCATTTTCATACCATTATGCAATTTAGGCCCCCAACATCCATGACAATGAAATGGCAGGTGGGGATCGTAATACAATCCAATTAGCCTGTCACTCACCTCATGTAACATGACATAAACTGGCACAGCCGGAAGAGCATGCTTTGATTTGGTGTATCGGGTTGCACAAAAGACTATTTGAAATTGTCTACTTGATTGCGCTTTGAACGCATCAAGACGTCCATGATATAAAATTTGCTAAGCACTTAAATTACCCAAACCAGCATTCCAACCTACAGGAAATGATTCATTTGCTATCAGTTTCGTGTAATCTTCAACAAATATTATGTGGTGAAGAAGATCTATATGAAAACGACAATATCTGGCACTTCCTGATCAACAGTTTATCAAGGAAACAAACATATTTTAGTCTTCAATTTTAACAGTCATGTGCTAACACCTGTGCTCTTTTTGCCGATTCGTTGTCTCCCGTCATATAGCCCCATCATATCTATCATAATATATATAGAATGCCATTCTAAACAATCTGATCCTAACTCACGACAGTGGCTTCATAGGCAGACGTTTTGTCCAATGGCCTGATCTCATTTTTGATAAGCTTGTCAGCTATTTTCACTATTCTGGGCTATTAACTTTCACAGTCCTCTTCGTCAAAACATCCTACAATGCAATTTAGTTATGATGATTCTATCTCCGAATGTCCATTAATTTGATTTTCATGCGGGTGATGCAAAATGGCTGGACTTCCGCGCTTCCTGGCTCTTGGGCCGTTTCACTCTGCAGCAACCTGATTAAAACCAGATCCACAAGAGAGAAAAGTTACGACAATAGATTGCGTTGTGATAGTACCAGCGTTCTTTTTGCCTGTACTGTCTTGAAATTTACACTGCATATTTGGCGATCACCAGTACCTGACCTATGAAGATTCCGTGTATACAAACAAATACTCAGTCAATATTCAGTAGTTGTCCGTTAAAACAATTCCTTGTCCATAATCTAAAGACCTAATTCATACAACAAGATTAACATCAAATTCACGAAACACAATCATAATATATATATAATATATACAAAAAGGTAGGTTAGTTTTCTGCAAGAGAGAAGCGGTCAACATGTATCTATTAAGCCTACACCCTTGGGTCAACCTCTACCAGAAAATGTAAGAAAACAAAACTTTTTTTCGGTCAGATTTTTTGATTTTTTTTTAATGTAATTTCTAAAACTGCACGATAAATCAGTAAATGCAAATATGATGGGAAATAAAAAAAAATTTGTCGGAAAAGCAGAAATTTTGAAGATAAATGACGAAAACATTACTTTTCTGGTACCTCACGTCGTCGCCATCTTGAATTCACCCATGATCCTCTGCTCGCGGAGATATGAAAATATGCTCTACATGACCCGAATATGACAAACTAAAAAGTCCCGGACTTCATCTCTCACGTTTTTGTGGTTCCGGCGTTAACGCAGAAAGTTTGATAGGGGGGGGGGGGGGGCTGGCAGGGTTAACACCCCATATAAGAGGTGCTTAGCAACACCCTTTGCGCTGTTAGCCATGGGGTCGTTCTGCACTTTTCAGCGTATTGGGTTATAGTATTATAATGAAACGGGACGAATGTAGAAAAATAGTGGGACGAGAGTGAAGGGCCACTGTGTTCATAGGTAGTGTCTGTGTTGTGTATGGAAGGAAAATAATTTAAGATTTACGAATAAAGCATCAAGGTGAAAGCTTGATAAAGTTGATGTGGATTTTCTTAACAATCTACAACATACCGGATAAGCTAGACTGATCTCTCTTACCTGCTGCAGATACCGTGTTTATGACCAGTCCTCCTTCGTGTGATTTGAAGTACTCCACTGCCAAGTCAGTACCTCTGATTGCCGCGTGCTGTGAATAATTGAGCGAGTAAGTGAGCTAAGTCAATGTTTCGAACGAACCATCAAGGAACAATTCAATTCAATCCAATAAACTTTTTTTAACGAGACTAAACACACAGTTAGTAAAATGACTAATCTACCCTGGGTCGCGTTCCTTCAAATCATCAAAACAACATGGAACCAGACACCCACCATCCACCCTATAAAACACCGACGATAGCACAACGGCGCAGACAGGACGATTACATTGGTACAATAAGGACAAGTGCAATTACAGTGCTAGACATCACATTATCAAGTTCCTTCCTCCAAATTTGCTTCCCAACAAAATGCATTGAAGCAACAAAAATCTGTGTTCGTGGGCACCCGTCAACAACCCGCGTGCGGTGAATAAGTAAATCTTCAGAGCATAATGGGAATTTGCAAGACCTCATTTATCCAATCAAATTCTGCGATCCCAACTTCCTGTTTGTCGACTTTGGTCAAGTTAACCTATCAGCTGGCATGACTAGTACATTCGATTAATCTTTTGATCCTATTGCGCAAACCTCCCATCAATTCCCCCCTCCTCGCAAACAAACGGACATATCACAACGGATGGTACCGATGTGAAGGATGAGAGAATGACAACGATCAAACGACCCTCAAATCATATTCCTTCTTCAGCACCGTGTACCCATCATAACCCTACTGTGTAAATAAAGGGGACAAGTTTGTCAATCTAAAATGATGAAAACTATCCAAATATAACCAAATGTACACCATCCAACTTGCGAGTTTTACCAAATCAGAGAACGAAAAGGAGAGCTGAGATGGAGGCAACCACCGGATTAGAAATATAAAGGAGATTTTCAGTTAGAAGAGGAAGATTTACATTGGAGATATACGTGAGAGTTGACAAACGTTGGCGATGTCTGATGACTAAAATCAACCATATGACTCCACAAGAAAGCTTCTCTCGGAAACTCATATTCAGACTAGAATACGGAGGATTAGTGTCTCAGTCACGCTTTTATTGCCGGTGTTCATGCGAATACTTGGCCTAGCACCGGCCTGAGTGAAATTAGATACGGTATGCTAAATTGGGAGATCTGATGACAAATCAGCTTAACTAACTTATTTGATGTAAATGGATAAGCATCAATCAACAAGGCTCCACATAGCCAGGATGCGTTCCTGTAAATCACTGAAACAACATGGTTCCAGACACCTGTCACCCACCCTATAAAACCACGAGTACAGTACACAAGACACTGATAGGACGCCAGCATTGGTGCAATAACGACAAATACAATCACAGTGCTAGTCTAGACACCAAATTATCAAGTTCCTTTTGCTTGTAAGCAAAATGCATTGAAGCAACAGGAATCTGTGCCCACCGGGCACCCACCAACCACCCGTGTGCGGTGAATAAGTACATAAGTTCGATAAGTACAATAAGTTCGATGCATAATGGGAATTTTTAAAATCTCATTTATCCAATCAAATTCTGCGATCCCCACTTCCTGTTTGTCGACTTTGGCTCAGTTAACCTATCAGCTGACATAACTGGCAGGTCCGGTTCATACGTTGATCCCATTGTGCAAGTCTCCCAATAATTCACTCCTCTTCGCAAGCAAACGGGCATATCATAACCGATTGGCACCGGTGTGAATTATCACAACCGATGGGAAGCCGGTGCTAGGGCCGTGTGGATACTTCATAGTCTCCATATGGACAGCTGCAATAAAAGCGCGGCTGAGATACTAAGGCAATATTTTCCTGTAGAGTCATATGGTTGCTTTTACTCGCCAGACGTCGTAAGTTTTTCCCATCTCTTGCATATCGCTCCAGTTTACGACGATCAAACAATCGTCGAGTCATATACCTTCTTCAATACTGGTTGGTTGGTTGGTTGGTTGTTTGAAGTTTAACGTCGCACCTAACCTTATTGGTCACACGGCGACGATGACCCAAACCAACATACCCAAGCAAAACCCCAACCCCAACAAAAACCCAACCAAAATCTACAAAACAAATTGAATTTCGAATTTTGAAAATTAGGCTCTACAGACACTGATCAAAATGGATCCTCAGAGAGCCTAATCTGTTTGGTATTTTAATCTACCTCCTGTGCGAGACAAACATGGTACAGACCATGCTGCCCTAAGCTGGAGGGCTTCTTCAATACTGTGTACCCATATCATAGCCCCACTGTGTAACAACTAAATGGGACAACTTTGTCAATTTATAAAGATGAAGCCATCCAAATATAACAAATATTTGTACACGATCCAACTTACGAGCTGTACCAAATCAGAGAACGAAAAGAAGGAAAGCTGAGAGGTAGGCAACCTCTGGGTCAAAAATAGAAAAGAGATTTTCAATTAGAGGAGAAAGTTTTACATTGCTGAGATATGTAAAAGGTGGGAATAACGTTGACGACGCTCTGTGACTAAAAATCAACCATATGGTTCACAAGAAAGCTTCTCTCGGAAACTCACATTCAGGCTCTCGAATAGAGAGTATTCTCGAACGTAGCCTCAGTGTTTATTTCAGATGTTCATGTGAAGACTATGAAGTAACAACACGGCTCTAGCTCGGGCCCAAGTGGAATTTGATATGCTAGCTCGAGAAACGTTCCCGAGTTAGCTGAGAATTCAGCTCAACTAACTTATCTGATGTAAACGGATAAGCATCGAGGCAGTTTAATAGAGCACACGCAACATGGGGTAAACATGATACACACGACAATACACCGAAAAAACTAACCTCTAATGCCCGATGTCGCCAGGCTTAAATTTCCCACCAGGACAATAAAGCTACATTTGTTTGGCAAATGCACGGGGGGAGCGGATCATGAGACTAACGTTTCACCAGCAGAATCCCACCATATACAGATAATAAATTGGAGAGATATGTTAGAGGTGGGAAAGTCGACCACGCCTGGCGACTAAAAAGCAACCATATGACGTCACAGGAAATATTCTGTCGGAACATTACCTTCAGGCTCCAGAATGCGGAGGATTCTCGAACGTAGCCTTAGTACCCCAGTTGCGCTTTTATTGCGCTAGTTCATGCGTAGACTATGAAGTAACCACACGGCCCCTGGAACTGTCCAAAGTGGAATTAGATTCGCTAGCTTGGAAAAAAACTGTCATCGTTTGTTTTATTCGAATAGTAAATTTTATTATTCAACCAACTGTCATGCTTCATTTACTTTAATAGGCTATTAAATCACCTGACTAAAATTATAAATAGACCATTATCCATCACAGTGTTAGACGTCACTACAACCAATCCATATTGAATTAATTCACCTTCTAGATCCTCCTTGACGGACACGTCACTTCTTTTGACCGTGAAACACCCGGGGTCATATTGGAGTGTCCACTCTTGTTTCGTCTTCTCCAGGGCATCCTCAGACAAATCCACGATACATACTTCACAAAATATGTACACGTTTAGTGTTAATCGTCTGCATCAATTCAACAACATATCTAACTTGATCAAGTGTCATCATTTATATGTTACGATGAAGGCACGCGAATTGCTGAGATCAAGTGTGCCGATCATAAGAAGGAAGACTTGCGATGAAAAAAAGTCTCTGATTTATTCTTCGAAACTTTTTCTAATTTATCATATTACGGATGGATGTGTAACACTGAAATTAGACGGCTACCCAAATCATGTTTAATTTATCGGTGGAAAACCTAGCTTTTTAATGCTACATGTATCATACGTCCTGAGTTGAAAGGACCACTGTCTATATTAGATTATTCCTTGTGTCGAAGACTGAAGCGAAATATTCATGCAATATACCTCTAAAATGCTTCTAAATCACTGAAAATAATTTTGTGCAATTATTGAATGGGCATTCGCCAGTCTTTTACTGTGAAAGATCCGTCATGAAACCTGCGTTTTTTTGGTATGTAAGCAGGCGGGGGAAGAAATCATGACCGCCGAACGCTAATTTTTGCCAATTATAATCCATACATAATTAGGAATTAGGTTTTGTATCGATACTGGTATGAGCCTTATATACCGATACAGCAGCACGAGTTTTGTACCATGTCTGTTGCCACGAGGGGAAGAACAATTTCCTCTCATGGTGGCTGTACATGGATAGTCACACATGTCCAGCTAATCATATCGTAGTTAGTTATATTGTCGCTATATGGCCGAAATAGCGCTGAACGCGACGTTAAAGGAGTACTTACTTTATTTTATATAGGTTCCTATTACAAAGGTTAGACTCTTAAAGAAATATAACCAACTATTTCACTGTCGTTGAAGGGGATAACCTATTATTTTTATTACAATTTGTGAAGTCATGTTCCCGCTTTGAGATCGACGTGGGCGCCGCCATGTTGCCTGTAGGATGACGTGACTGATGACGTCAGCATTCAAGACAACGTCGCGGCTAACGCTTGATCTAAGGACGTTCCAACTACGAACTATGGACATTTGATTTACTCTGGGTCCGAGTTTTAATTCGAGGAAAAAATTGGCGCGGCAAATACCACGGGGGTAATTCCTAAAAGGAAAATGGTTTAGGTCATATCCGCCAACTGAATAATTTCTTCAGCCAGTTTTTCAACTAAGACTTGCCCTATTCAATTTGGACAAAATTTGAAGCTGAGCGGTAAACTAAAAGAGCGTCTTCTGCAATTGTTCAGTGATTTGAGTTGAACGACGATGCTTCTAAATTCGTAAACATTTTCATGATTACACTTGAACTACTAAAATCAACTAGAACGTCAGTGGATTTACTGGGTTCTTTCTCGTGCGAATTATGGGCATGGCCATCACAATCATCCTTAAATCTCCATGGTGTTGTGACGTTTTTGGATGAGTATACACTCACTTCCGTTCATCTAAAAACGTCACGCAGTGGTGCAATGGCGGCGCCCAGTGCACGCCGTGGCGAGCAACAAAATATTCAATATTTCTTTTATTTCGCATTCTTTCAACATAAGTTTTATATAATAAGTTTTGGAATACAATTGCTGATAAATATAGTCAAACTTAAAAATAAGGTAAGCACTCCTTTAAACCCTAACTCACTCCTATATATAAGCATGTAATCACATGTATCGCTATGCGAATTTCGGCTCGGATTACCGCGCTATCCACGTGCCCCACTTTTACTAAGCAATGGAGAACCACTTCGCCAGCTGCGGTGTAATCTTGTACTATAACATGTATAATACGACGACAGTTTTTGCCAAACTTCCGTGCGTGTTATGTGCGCTGAACGTTCGAATGCAGAAACGAAAGTATAAGTTACAGGATACAAAATATATATGTATTCGAAGCTGGCTTCGCTATATTTTTTTAGTTTTGAGTTTATTTTTTTTTTACTTCTAGGTTTCCTTTTTTGTTTTGGGTTTATTTCGTTAGGTGAAAAGTCATGTGATTGTGCCCTCGTTTTCATTCCCTTGCACTGACATTGCGGCAAAATGGAGGGTGGTTCGTTCAAAAGTATAGATGATATAAGTCAAACATTTATGTTTGCTAATGCAGCCGATAAATGATATTTCACGTCTTGCATGTTTTATATACCGGTAAGCTGTATTTTCAAACCCGGGTTCTCTGCGAGCACACGAACTTGTCATGTCTGAAAAGAAAAAAACTAGGCTCTGTATAATCGAACCCGTATAATCTGTATAATCTGTAACTGTATTGCCCCACATCATTCAGTGATTCAAAGAGTTCGGTAGCTAAAATCGAATAGTCAGATCGCGGAAGTCAAACGGCCTAAGACGAATCGTCCAACGCCCTGTGTCAGATCGTCCAATGTAGATTTTGGTGCTTAATGAGGCTGTTTTTTTTTTATTTAGTTGGGTGAGGTTTACATTTGTCCTGATACCTCTAATCGATGCCTGATAGGGTAACCCGATACGATCATTGTACATTTAAAGCTCATTAGGCTAAACACATACGATGGAGATGGAGTCGCGCCTATCACAGTTCAGGATGAGGCTAGGCTAAAAATCATCAACCGGATTAATAGTGAGAAATGACGAAGGAGGGAGTAAACGATAAGTTGATAAATTTTGACCTTCTGTGTTATCTCTCGTGACTCTTTTGGGTCCCACACTAATTATGTGGACGTTGGAAAACATAATAGATGTAATATGACCAGCCTCAACTGTTAGCCTCCTTCTATGTCCGACTAGACGCTTACTTCCCCTTGACTCGCGGGTTTCTCCAAGCCATCCTCATCTTAGATAATATTAGTGAACTAGGATAGAGTTTAGATCATCCTAGGCAAATACTTCGGACTGATTCTCAAACTAAAATGATTGCTTTCTCATTAGCTTGAACCTAATGTTGATCTCAAACCCCAGTGAAGAAAGGACGAAATAGTACAGAAGCAATTTGTGTTTCTGTTTCGGTTCGTTGGTACGAGTTTCTGTTTCGGCTCGTTGTTACCATCCGGGATAAGATGTCTGAACCTTATCAAATTAACTAAATGTAATTAGACCCATTAGCCAGTGTTTACGGTAGACATGTTATACGATAGTATTCACAGGATCTCCATTTCTTTCTCCTGAATCCATTCTGCTGTATGGCTCAAAGTCGTCTGCGTCAGCCATTACGGCCCATGTTAAACCGACTTTGAGGTTTCTGCTTTCTAATGTAAGCTTATATAGGTTACTCCAGCTCGCAGCAATATATAGCCTGTGCTCTACACATTTGGCAGCTGTTTTGGGCCAGTCAGTGTCAAATGCAGGAATATTTGATGTTAATATATCTAACAAGCCCGAAACATAAATAATATTCAGTGAGTTTCATGTGCATCCATTGGATTCAGTCTTTATTTTGGCCAATTATTGGACGGATTGCGAAGCAATATCCGTACTATGGATTGATGGAATCGGACTGGTTGGCTGGCTGGCTGCTTGGTTGGCTGGCTGGTTGTTCGTCGCCAACATTCCAGGATACAAGTTTCATGTTTTGTTAAAGTTTGAGCTCTACCCTGTATCTCACAAGCTAAGCCTCGCCCAATCCCATATGCTGATATATTCAGATAGCATACCTGATGCTGCATTGACTGCACCCATCCATTACACCCTGGGGGTATATCCCCCCAGAACGAAACCCCAGCTCTGTATCTCTGAATATAAACCTCACCCTACTACGAATGAAAAACAACCAGTCTCAGTAAGCACCAAAATCTACATTGGACGATCTGACAAAGGACGTTGGACGATTCGTCTTAGGCGGTTTGACTTGCGCGATCGGACTATTCGATTTAGCTACCGAACACAGTGAATCACTGAATGATGCGGGGCAATACAATTCTGCAGTGCAGATACACAAATAACTTATTGATATATAATGACGGTGCAATTTAAATGACGGTAACTGGCTTTGTGGAAAAACGGTCATTCTCGAACCCAGAGTTCGAGTTTGAAAACACAACTTATATAAAACATGCAAGACGTGAAATATCATTTATCGACTGCATTAGCAAACATAAAACTTCAGTTTGACAGTTTGTCATCATTTGAAGAACCACCCTCCATTTTGCCGCAATGTCAGTGCAAGGGAACGAAAAGGAGGGCACAATCACGTGACTTTTCACCTGGGTGGAAACCTTCTCACCCAGGTGAAAACCTTCTCACCCAGGCGAAAACGTTTTCAACCGGGTGAGAAGGTTTTTCACCCAAATGAAAACGTTTCCACCCGGGTGAGAAGGTTTTCACCCATGTGAACAACTTTCCACCCGGGTGAGAAGGTTTTCACCCGGGTGAAAACTGAAGAGATAAACTAAAACAAAAAAGGAAACCTAACACAAAAAATGAAACCTAGAAGTCAAAAAAATAAACTCAAAACTAAACAAATATAGCATATCGTCTATGGACCACCGTACTCCGCGGAGTAATATATCTAAATTTCCTAGTGTACGGGTTCTAAAACACAGCTTCTATTGGCTTATAAGGGGACCAATGGTTATTGAATACGAAATTCGATAATTAACCATTCGATGTTTGAAATATTACTTTCAATCTTTAGGAAATATATATTCGATATTGGCATTTTTTTAATATATATTCGATCTTTCACTTGCTATGCTCAATTCATTGGATAATTTGAAAAAAAAATTCGAACTGTAAATGCAAATATAGAATATATAGATTCGCCTTCCATATAGTATGATTGTGTTATGACAGTCTTGATATTTCCTAGTCATTCGAGAACTACAAGTACTCACCTTACCTCCTCGTTTAAGCAAACTCTCACTGATGGCTCGTCCAATACCTTGCCCCCCACCAGTTATTAAGGCAATCTTTCCGGTTATTTTCATGTCTATGTCTATACCATACACGCGAGCCTGTTGTATAACCGTGAAACCCGTGATAGAGGATGTGCTGATGTGACGCTGGGTTATATAGCTGGAGGGTTTATCTAGGACAAGTCACCTCGAGGACACGGCAAGAGTTCCGATCGATATAAATATGCATATTCATATACAGCTTTGACAGCCATCTTGCGGATTACAAGGATTGTCCGATAATCAATCGCATAGTCGCTAAGATTGGGATTATCTGGTTCTACGACATGGTTTACACGGCATTTGGTGAATGAGAAGGAGCGGGCTTTTGACAATTTTTGCATACAGTCGTATTCATACGAGAACCGATACAGGTCTACCAAAAGTGGCGCACAATTTGTACCCATTGAGATAACTATACGCTGTTGGTATACGATATTAGCGAATTCCACATAGCTATTATTAATTAGAATTCAGGCAATTCTATACACAAAGAAACATCCAAAGAGTGATAGCCTTTAATGGAAAGGTACCCGAATGGAACCTGTATGGAACATTGAGTGACTCGAATTGAGTTCCGCTTCTAAGACATACAGCTGACAGGTGTGCTACAACATTGCATTGTCTGAAATATATTGTTTTAATTCAGTAGGACTGAGAACTTCTGGGCTTTATCTAACAAAAGCTGTACTTGACACACGGCAAGCTGTACTGTTTGAATGTTGAGAAAATATGCCCAAAAAGAAGTGTCAATGATTCTCATTTGCAATTACATTTTTGTCGCAAAATGTAAATTGAATGAAGAAGTATCAAAGTAATAATATCCTACTGAGAGAACATTGTTATTCCTTCCCAATTCTGCGCTGCTAATGGGAAATTTTGGGGCAATTTACTGCTGCAGAAAATGCTTCCTTCATTGCCCCTGAAGTGTAGTAGAACTGAAAAATGGTTTTATGACTTCCGGCAATAAAATATCGGTGGCCAATTTTAATGAAATAAGGTGTTCAATGAGGTCCTGATGAGGACTAGTGGTAGAGAGAGTGGATTTCGAACGTTATGCAAGTGATAATTGGTTTTTATTTTTAATGCTGTTTTCCATTTTGAACAATGTGGTTACGTGGGGCGACATAAGCCTATTTTCTCCTATTTATTTGTTGTATTTCGTAGTCGAGAAAAATATCAAACAGTGAAAATTTTGACGTCACTTTCTATCATATTATTGAATTTTCCAACATAATTCGTTGAAAGCATCATGTGTGGATCCGACATAAGGACATGAAGGTTTCGTCTGCAATGGTTTGTTTCCTTTCACCTCGAAGCATAATTCCATGAATCTTTATCTATTGAAGTCCTGATTTGTCATTGAACGCTATTTTTGAACTAATTCCATAATTTCATGAGCGGAGCTTCATGGTGAATTTGGAATTAAAACCATGATAGGACCTCGTAAAATTCTATTTTTTCTAGATTTCTCATCTAATTTTGTTTATGTAGACAGTCTTGTGCCACGAAAACCAAATCATGCA
The DNA here is from genome assembly GCA_036873755.1 of Hanleya hanleyi. Lineage (NCBI taxonomy): Eukaryota > Metazoa > Mollusca > Polyplacophora > Lepidopleurida > Hanleyidae > Hanleya > Hanleya hanleyi. Next base: position 24,307 of record JAVTVY010026465.1, on the reverse strand, counting down.
ATCTTGGAAGATGAATGGTTTTAAATCTGATTCATATAATTTGTATTTAATTTTGCATTGGAGAGAAAATTAAGCTATTATGTGTATCTATTCGAGAGGCACGCATGGGCCGATTGGAGGCTTTGCAAAAACGTGCTATGAGATTACGAATAGACCGCGATAACAATATGTGCTCTCCGGTATTGTTTCAGAAACTTTGTTGGTATCCTTTCTCTTTAGAATTATACCGTGGTTTATTTGTCGGTCACGAGTCATTTATAAGTGAAGCCAGTGAGATTAATAAGTTACTTATTGACCTCCACCAGGCGAGATAAGTAAGTTACATAATTAACCTCACCAAAGTAACATAAAAATAATTACTTTCAAGTAACAAGCAATCGTTCTATGATCTGCATGCATTACCCCATGTAAATTCACACGTCGGTTCGTTTTTCTGCCAGTTACATACCTTCATGTCGAGTGACACCAATATCACCGCGGTCATGCATTCATTGCCGTAGTTTCTCTGAATCCAGTCACAATGTTTTCGTCCTGATCATTATATCATATATCGTCTGTTACGCGCACGTTATAACAGTGACTGTCGCAAAGATAGGTATAATCTTTGTTTGTCGCCTACTGGGCGTTGAATGCTGACTAAAACGTCAGAAGTGACGCGACTGTATGCCAAAATGCGTTAGTTTTCTGCCTTACGTATATGTATTGGTGCAAGTCAAATGTGTACCGGTAAACGTGAATTCCTGTCAGACATTTCGTTAATTATGGGCCTGGTAAGAGATCATGCGTATGAACATGAGCATATCTACTATGTATGCCTGCATGTTTTACTTTATATGTGTGTTACATAATGTAGATTGCGACACGTATAAATCAAGAACATACATTTTTTTACAAATCATTGCAACGATAACGTGAGAGATACAGACGTGTGAATGTTTTTTTTCGTGTGCAAATGTACATGTATTGTTCGTCGTTAAACAGATTTTACGGGCATTGTGTAAATTTCACACCTTCAGGCAAGCACATCCCATTGACGACGCGGTGATTCACTCGAAATAACCACTGCGTGGCAACGTACTCCAGATGAGTGCGTTGTATGGTGAACAAGCTAGGTTAATTGGAAAGTAGGAACAGAAATGACGTTGCTCCTACATTCCACTCAACCCAGCCTATCCACCGTACAGCGCACTCATCTAGAGTACGTTGTGACACAGTGATAACGATTCGTGGCAGACAATAAAACGACGGTGTAAGTTAGTTATCGTCTTCGGTGTCGGTGTGTAAGCGAATAAAACACCTAGCTCGATGCCAGGTGTTGTTCACTGACGTCGAGGTGGATAATGCCTGGCCTCGGGCTAGGTGTTTTATTTCGCTTCCACACCGAAACCAAAGGCGGTAACTAACTTACACTGTCCTTTCATTGTCTGCGACGAATGAAATCGAATCTCGGTTTTCCACCTCGGTGGAACATACCTGATCTCGAGGTAGGTGTTTTATTTCGCTCGCACACAACAGCCGATAATTATTACTTAAGCTGGTGCTAGGGGCCGTGTGGTTACTTCATCAGCGCGGGTGAGATACCAATGATACCTTGTGAGGTGCCGATGGTTGCTTCTATTCGGCAGACGTCGTCAATTTTTCACCCCTCTCACCAACAGCTGGACTAAACAAATGTCAGGTTTGGTTTCTGCAGTCAAAGGTGTGTGTGGGCGTGAAGCCGATAAGGCTCGTATTGATGAGACCGGAACGTTTGTGTCCGGATCCTGTTTGAAAGAGTGATATTGGGAGGAAATGTATGCCAACATCATCCTCGTAAACCGATGTGTATAATTCGACTTTTATAATATATTGATATACATGGCAGTGTGACTATGCGTCACAGGACCTACGAAGTAAGGTAGGCATTAGGACAGGCACTGAGCTCTTGGCAATCCCACCCCCCCTCCACCCCCCAGCCCCAAATTGAAATCCTGCCTATATTAAGATGGGCACATGCAGCCCAAGTCAGAATCACCAGAGATTTTCATCAAAAATCACCAGAAATTTTCGATTAAAACAGTATTGAATATTTTGTTGAAGATTAAAAGTGATGGGATTGAATGAATAGTTTACCAGTTACTGTGCTGATGTGAATCTGTGACACACCAACACACTCTGTGGCAGTGATTCTGTGACACACCAACACACTCCGTGGCAGTGATTCTGTATCCCTTAATCAAGGAATCAAAATTTGAAATGACAAGAAAAATTTAGACATAATTACACATGTAATGTTTTTGTTTAAATTATATCCCAGTGTGATATATAGTCAATATTCAAGAAGTACAATCAAAGTTACTTTATCTAGTTAAATTCTACCCAAAGAAAATAAATTAAGACCCTTTAGACATGCCGTCAATGCCAGATGTTGAGTTTTATACAGCTGTAGATCAGGGCTCTGGGTGCATATATCATGTTTCCATACCCTTAATGCACACAACAGCGGCAAAACAAAGCCTCCTTGAACAACCTATCTTTATACAGGAAATTCTTAACCCAGAAAATACCATTCTCTCTCAAAAGAAAACAATTTACGTCAGGAAGGCCTTTTTTATTAAGCTAATTTTGTTAGGTAGGGGCCTACTTAGATTCAATAATTGTCATGAAATTTCTTTGGTTATATCTTAATTGCAACTATGTTTGTTCCTCAAACCTAACATACTTGAGCTATACATGTATAACACACTTTCATTTGAGAGTCCAGACATTCCACCATTCATGTGAACAAATTGTACTAAACATGGAATAATTAAATTCACACTACCCATTTCTACAGTATCAGTACTATGTTACTATCTGTAGCAGTTGAAACCCAGTAAAACTTAAACAATTAAAACCAGTAAAGAAATTTGTCTGTTGAATAACAGAAAATATGGTATGGAGATTTGAATGAGTAAACTACTAAACAACTTACATGATACCAACAAAATGTCCCAACACAAGCTGATAAATTCCTTGGGTGGCTTGCAGGACAGCTTTGTTTCACCCTCAGTAAATTTTATCATTGTTGCTCACAGGCTAATCTGAAGGATGATACCAGATCTTTCTATGTTCTGCTGGGTTATTGCTTCAGGCTGACTTAATTGGTTGATGTAGGATATTTCATCATCAGTGGCAATTTGACCTAAATTTGAAGCCTGCATGATTTGGTCTGTGATGAAATGTTTGGATGTGAAATAGGATACACGTTAAAGGCCACAGTTTACATATATCTATAACAATATACTGAATTGTGTGTATTAAGAATGGCAAGTTGCCTGGTAATAGCAGTGTAGATAAATGCACTAACAAATGATGGAAAATTAGCATTTCCTATTTCATTATCCCATCACGTTTTGTACTGTGTTATATATACAGTGAAACACACAGCCAAGGCTTCCCGATGGGCATGACAGTGTACTCGCTGAGCTATCAATAAATAAAAAAATAAAAAAATTATAAATCAAATTTTCATCAGAATTCGGTCAACTCAGAACTTGCTCGTAACAATGCCCTAATGCACGTTCATGCCAAAAATCAAGGTTCTAATGTCAACGGTTCTCCTTATTTTGCCGACAAAAGGATTCGGATGGACTGACTGACTGACTGACTCATTACCGGACAATTTGCGATCTGTAGCCTACTTCGTAGGAATATCATACATTTATAGCGATTCTTCTGTAAAATGATATTAAAACGTGTTTAGCAACACAGACAACATCATGCTTTCTTCGAAAAGGTTAAGACATATGACAAGACATTGTAGAGTATATAAATGTGAATATAAAGGAAAAAAATACATTGAGTTTTCACCAGAAGAGCATTTGTGTCTCCCGTGATAAAACAACATGTCTTGCCTTGATCGTTTGCTGATAATTCAATCAAATTCAAGAGTTTAGTTTGAAAAGGTCATTCCCGTGAATGAAATTTTCCTACGAAGTAGGCTACAGATCGCAAATTGTCCGGTAATGAGTCAGTGAGTCCATACGAATCCTTTCGTCGGCAAAATAAGGAGAACCGTTAACATTAGAACCTTGATTTTTGGCATGAACGTGCATTAGGGCATTGTTACCAGCAAGTTCTGAGCTGATCGAATTCTGATGAAAATTTGATTTATAATTATTTTTTTTTCGTTATTTATTGTTAGCTCAGCGAGTGCACTGTCATGCCCATTGGGAACCCTTGGCTGTATTCTTCTCTGTGACTTTTAAGCGTCTGGGACTAACTTCGACCGCCCAGCACTAAAGCAAAAAAAAAATGATGCGCCCAGCTCTCGAAAATATCAGTAACTTTAATGGTACTTGCCAAAATATGTCGGCATTATACGTTTCAAGGTAGCTCCGCCATGTTTTCCCTCATAGTCCACGCCATGCTTCCCGAACATCTGCCGTAAATTGTTGGAAATATTCGGGAACCCTCGTGATCATGCTGGTCGCTGTTAGCCGGTGGTATTGCGGAAGGCTACCGAAATACCAGAATCTCGCGTCAGGCGAGCTGTATATGCCACGATGCATGAAGGAAGCAAATCATTTGATCGGAGAATGGAGGTTGTTATTTTTAGCCTAACTTGCAGTGTAATGTTGACACACATTCCGATACCACACACATTCCGATAGTAGGCCTATCCGTTTTCACTCATTTGCTGGTCTTGGAATTTCGTTGAGATTGAAGGCATGTTATACTGCACGTTTTATATATCCAGCCTATACAACATTGCACCATTTCTTCAGTTCAGTCATTAGTTAAAAAATGTTCTACCTCAAAAAGAAATAAAAAATGGCTGGATTTTATGAGAGAAATTACTAAATTTAAACACAACAATGACCCTATTATATGTTATTACTGAAGAAATCGATAATAAAATCATCGTTGGGTTTTAAATTCAGTAACCTATAACCACTTGTTTATTTTGTTCGTGTGTGCTTTATTGTTCATTGATTATTATTATGTACTCTCTTCAGATGAGGTACCTTGAAGTTGAATGCCAAATAAATATATCCATGGAGAATGGCTCTCTAGTGATGCCTGATTTGATTGCATTATTGTATCTTGCATTCTAACAAATCTCTGATCTTGACCTTTCTCACTTCAAATTTGTGTTTCTTATCCAGTTTCCTGTCTTATTTAGGACTACAAACATTTACTTCTCAACTGCTCTGACAGAGCATCATTTCCTACGCTAATTTAAGAAAAATCGCATAATGCCGAGAAGGGGGGGGGGGGGGGTCCCCGCTCTCGGACTCTCCCCCCAACACTTTGTGCTGTACTGCTGGGCTGATCATTCTCCAGGGTAATAGAAACTGAGGGCGATAATAGTTGCTACGCTAATAACTCACCAGCGGTGACATCTGGAAAAGTTAATAGTTCCCACTGTCAATTAGAGACGCTATATAAATTCTCTCATGGTAGCACACAGGGCCCCCAAGTCATCTCTCGAGTACACACTTAAATTATCTCAAACCCTATTTCGTAGGTCCAGTGACGTTAGTCACACTGCCATGTATTTGAACGGAATGACAATACACCAGTGTTTTAGAAAATTAAATTTAAATGAGAGTAATAAATAAACCAAATAGATTACCAGAGATCCTGACCTGGATACCAATACTAGATCAGCAAGGCGTGGCGACCCGACTGCCACCTTGAAAAGCACAGTATTACATCGAAAGATGACCTGACTAAAGACAGTATAACGGTGGATTTATATCCACGGTGGCTTTGTACGGAAAGGAGGAGTTTGGGGAGGAGGTGGGATAAACAATACTGGAGAGGCTTATTTTTTAGCAGTATCAACCTATGGTCAGCTTGAAAGAGACATATTATTCAAACGTCACAGAGCGTGCTGATCACCAACAGCGACAACAATCTGCTCAGTCTGTGACCTCAGGCCTAAACGTCTCTAGATCTGTGATATCGACATCTTGAGCGACCCAAGATATCCGTCAGTCTACCATAAGTCAAATCTTTTGCAGAATTATTTACTTTACAGAAATATCATTAGGGTCCTAATTTTAAATTATTATGGCTCGTAAAAAAAATTCCCGAATGCTCTATTTAAATAACGCGAAGTTTAGAGTTTCGCTTTATCAGATGACAAGGACGAAATCATTTGTGAAACGCTTCGTGTTCTTAAAAACGTAAGTTGTTCTCGATGTTCGTCTGCAGTTAGTTCAGTTTCCGAAAAGTTTCCGATTTCAGTTTCTGAAATACTACTTGATAAGTTCTTAATTTTACAATTCATGCTAATGTTGTTGTCAACAAGCGACTGTGTTTTGGAAATGCTCAGCCGGAAGGAATTTCAAACATAATTCAACAAAACTATGAACCTAATCAGTTGGACATTCAATAATATTTGTCTCGTCAATCAGAATTTCCATGACAACACCATTCTTTGTTTCATCTGCTATCAGTTCCATGCAGGCTTCCCCCACTGACTCTGGGCTGAAAATAAAGAACAAACATTTCAAGCTTCAATTCAGACAATTGATCAAGGCGTGTTTTCAAAACACCAAACGATTGCCCACTATTTTCAGCATTTAATCCTACCTGGCCTGGGTGGGGGGGCGGAAAGCCTAGGGAACTTTTCTCTGCTGCTCCGAAACGACAACACCGAGGAAGCTGAAACTTGGTGACTTTTAAGCTTATCTTATTGGAGTCATTTTGAGCCTATTTTCATATACCCCCCGGTAGAGGATGATGGGTAAATTCAAAATGGCGGCCATGTGGTATCCGCGGAAGTCGTGTTTTTCAATCTTTTCGCTCCATTTCTTCACATTTTCCTTCCCTAAAAGGACTTGAAAATATTTTATTTATGCAAAACTAATTATTCTATATTTTATTTGGTTTTTTTTGGAGAGAAAAATCGGAAAAATGAAAATTTCGAAAAATCTACCCCAAAAAGGCCGAAAAATGGCTTCCGAGAAGATGACGTCACTGTGACGTCATCAATGCGGCCATCTTGGATTTTTTTTACATTTCCCGATAGAGCTTGAACCAAAGATACTGCGTGGTAAGTTTCAGCGCTCCAGCCTTAGTGGTAGAGAAAATATATAGGGGGGGTCGGGCACTTTCCGCCCCCCCCCTCCCAGGCTGCGATACACCCCAAATCGCCCAGGCCAGATAGGGTTAATGGATATTTAAGAAAACACTGCACATAAAACAAATAAAGATATCTACCAAATGGTGCGCGGCCTTCAGTCTACATGGACGTATTACGTATCAACAAATAGCCCATCCCTGCTCCCCTGTCAACCCACATCTACTTCTTGTCCGTATCAACAATCAGAAAGGCAATCATGATATATTAAAATATAGTTCGCTCCTCATTTAATTATGTGGTTATTAGATTGTGTATACCCTCAAATTTCACGTCTAATGACTCCCAAGTGGATAGCCTATTTTTGTGCGATTTCAACGAAGTATGAAGGCGTTCGTGCCGAAACTTGAAAGTGATTGGCCTATTTGAAATACGGCATATCATTGATACAAGGTTAGTTGATATGACCAAATACCCGACTAAAATAATATAACGTAAACGTAAGCATTAATCTTGGTGTTTCTTAATACTTTCTCTAGCTGGGGTCAGATCCGACCATTGTCCAACCGCTGTCCATAAAAAAAATCCGAGTCCAAGGCAAAAGCTTCTCGCTGTTAATAGCAAACAAAGATGCATGCCATTAATTTGCGATTCTCTTGCTCTCTCTGCATCCAATCCGTTATTTTGACAGCTAGAATCAATAAATCAGTTAAAAGGTATAGATGACGAAAGTGGTATCAGTGAGAGGCTTGCACAGAAGTCCAGATTGTGAACCGGAGGTGCTGGTACTCTCAGCTGATCGGCCAACTGGGCCAAAATCGACAAAGAGGAGGTGGCAATCATAGAATCTGATTGGACAATTCGTATTTGCGAGTCCTCCATTCAGTTTACTTACGATAGTAGGCGATCGTTCTTGCGAAGTTCAGCAACTACCGTATCGAAAATGGCCTTGTCAGTTGCTGTCTCCTCGGTGATGTTCCGTAATATTGCTGTATCTGTGGATTGCGGCGACAAAGCGTTTACACGAATCCCCTTTGATCTCACTGAGTCTGTTGACTTGAGAAGAAAAAATGATGTCTGTCGTTAATTAGGGGTTGTGGAGAACACCACCGCGTTGTGTATACCAACTTGAATGTACACAACTCCGATATATACGATGGTATACTATACATATCAGAGAAAAGTGGTAGTCTTGTTGTAGTTATCAGTTTGTTTTATACAAGTTACAAACATAAGAGAGAGAGAGAGAGAGAGAGAGAGAGAGAGAGTGAGGGAGAGGGAGAGAGAATTAAACTTTACCATCGCGTTCGGCAATATTTCAGCTAAATAACTACGATAAAAATATTCTAAGTATTCCAACAAAAACAAGTTAACAATCCATCAATTCAGAAGTAATTAACATAACACATTAAAGGCATGAACATACATTGAAATTTATACAACAAACCGATTTCTCTCAAATTACCTAGAATACAATCTTTTTTACTCGACTAAAACGATCTTCCAAAGTAGCTGCTTGATAAAACGCATCTCTCACAATGTTAAATTCTATACAGTCGATCATATGTTTCACTGTGAGATCTTCGTGACATAAAATTGACCTTGAGGTTGGTTCTTTTTCTTTTAGTAAATGTTCTTGAGTTAATCGTGTGTGTCCGATTCCACATCGCCTGTTCATGGCTTGATCGAAACGTTTCTGGCTGCTCAGATGATTATAACCCACATTTTTTTTAAACTCATGAAGTTTGTAATTACCCACTGCATCCAATAAAGATTGAAACAGCTTCTCACATAAGCACAGACAGAGGGTCTAAACTCGCCATATGGGACTCCAACAGGATCAACTTCATTATCTGGGGCTGTCTTAGCCATTTCTTCAGCTTCAGTATTTCCGTTGGTGCCAACCTGGCTAGGCAGCCAGCAAAACACTATCAATCTGTTGAAGAAATTTACTGTCATATAACTGTAGAATGTTCAAGATGGTGAGATGAGTTGAAGTCCCACTCTTAATTGATTGAAGGCATGACAGTGAATCTGATAATAGGACATATTTTCTCCTATAGTAGACCCAACACCTTCTAAAGCTGACAATCGAACTTTGACCTGGAAGTCGACAGTTTTGGAACTAAAGATAGCAGCACACGCTACTCTCTCACCATCTTTAGAACCATTCGTATGAACAGCCTGATGCGATTTCTATCTTTACTCAATAGATCCAATTCTTGTGCAAACACGAGATGGCTCGTGTCTGCCATTCTGCATTTCGTCATTGTCACGTCTACCTCTGGTCTGGCCAGCTATCCTGGTGTAACTGGCAAGAGCTTGTTAGGTAGAATTTGAATAAGCTTAATACCAGCTGATACAATGTGTGGTTACATGCGAATTCCAAGAGGTGGAATAATGGAGGCTTTCTTTATCTACAAATCTATACCTATTGAGGGTTGAAAACACAGTTATATGCAGGATTTGAGTGATTAGATAGCAAATTTGTGATATATTGCAGTGCTGGTTTTATTCTTCAATTTATCTGCCCCGAAATATAAGCGTTCATTAGGTGATGTTCTGAGCGCTCCGTACAAACATAGGAAACTTATGTGGTGTCAACTGCTAATTTTCTATCCATCTCCAACGTCGTTCACAAAAGGTCACCGTGAATCATGACGATCACGAAGACACAGGTATTTGTTTTTGCCGTTTAATTCCGATTTGATGGTATACCTCAAAGGAGTTGTCAAAATATAACACCATATATAACATATGTGAATAATTTTCGATCTCTCGTCTAAGCTTTCGGCTTGGTATCAGTATAGCTACACGGATATACCTGGATGTGTAGCAGGTGATTCTGTGAACAGAATTCAGTTTGGGAGAACAGATACTTAATTCGGGCTACTAGTTGTTCTACCAGTATATTGGCAGCAAAGCGCAACATATATTAGCATTTTAGAACGTAGTTTGGCAATTTGTTGATTTCACTAAGCTCGGCAAACAGTTGTGTGAACTACGCAACACACATTTTTGTTTACTACCTTAAATCAGACGAATTCCTTGTTCGACAACCAATATGCCGACGAGCATAGACAAGATTTTGAGAGTTATCTTGTCCCGACGACCATAGACAAGATTTTGAGAGTTATCTTGTTTATTTCATTCCACTCGCTTCCATAATACAAACAAAAAGAAATTATTAAAGATGAACGAGATGTGGGTAATTGAACGCAAAAAATATATAAAGCTGGTGGGAAATGATGCCGGTGTGGTGTCAAGCAGATATATGGTTCGTTAGGCCATATCTGACTGCATATCTAGACACAATTAAGGTTTGAAAATTATCCCTGTGATAATGTGTATCTCAGCTCCCCTTTTATTGTAATTGTCAAGGGAACGCCTCATTCTGAACGCGCTCACTGATATAACACAGGTGCTAGAGGCCGTGTGGATACTTCATAGTATCCACATGAAGCGCTGCAGTAAAATTTAAGATGATACTAAGGTTACGAGTCATATGGTTGGTTTTTGGTCCCCAGACGTCGAGAATTTTCACCACTTCTTGCATATCGCGCCAAATCAGCATCGGCAATAGCTTGTCCTACTTACTGATCAGGTTTGTGTATTAGAAACATAGAGAATCTGTAGCAGACTATTGTGAGCAAGAAGAGGCATCGACCAGAGGTCGACAAAATAGAAAATTGGACAGATGCACGAAATGAAACTCAGGGCACATCAGTTTCTTTGGTCGCTGTGGATCTTATATGCAAAAGGCCTATGAAGAGGACGATGACCAATTTGACGTCATTTCTATGCTGGAGACAAGAAGCGGAATCCTACTTCAAAGAATTACTCAGCAACAGAATAGGATTATATGTTTTGGGAAACAGTTTCGATCAACAGAATGGCATCATTTTCATTCCTTGAAACTGTTTAATACAAAAAAGCCACGGCATCTGAATATGCCACTGACCAAATCGGTGCTGTTTGCCATCAGCGTCTCATGAATGACCTACCGGGAGAATTCAGCGCTTTCGAGACATCATCAAGAAGCTCCACTGAGCGAGATGCCCTTACATTCGTATCTCATTTATTTACAAGCAGTTAGCCAACTAGTTAATTTATAATACATGTAGTCACCAGTCCAGAAACGTAGCTCGGACAACTGTTGTCAACTGGCTAACACAACTCGTAGATCTGGGTGTCGCCTTGGACATACGCTTAACTGATTCCGACATTTGACGCGTAGAACATAACAGATTATGTACGTTACCGCTATTACTCTTGTGTAGGCAATTACTCCAGCCTTGGATGCTGTATAGTGTGGGATAAGGCGATGGATAGGTCTCCATGGACGTTGTCCTGTAATATGTAAAGTATATGTCAGCATCAAAGAGCATATTCCCATATACATGTAGGTAAGGATAAACGAATGACGTCATCACAAACTGCACGTTTGTGCCATCATGCCTAGATGTAGGAGGAAAGTGACTGGAGCTCAATGATTAGATGAAACTGAAAATGTCTGTCCGTGTGGACAAATAGCCTTGATGAAAAATAGCGGAAAAATAGTGGCTTCAGAGATCCACTCATGCCCTTTTTTGTCTGGCGATCTATATTAACGTTGACTTATTCACAAAGTACACGTTCTAAAGAATTTATAAGAAAAGCATGAGAGAATTGACGTGACTTTTGAATATTCTCCAAACAATTATGCCTCAAGTATTGGGTGTTTTCATAGTATCCACGTTGTACCAATTTTCGACAGGCACACGTTATTTTGGCTGAAAATTTCCACAGTTTTATATCATTTTCGGATAGAGGAAGAACTTTCTGAGCTGTACAAAAAATATGAAAAAATGATATGACTTTACACCGAAACCAGGGAGCCAACAGATCTGTGTTGTGTACATGTATGACAACTTCAACCCTTGTTTTCGCGATTTCCGCGAAATTTCCTTCGTTCGTGGACTCTGTTCGTGGACGTGTTCATTGCTCTGTTCGTGGACGTGTACATTGCTGTGTTCGTGGACGTGTACATTGCTCTGTTCGTGGACGTGTACATTGCTCTGTTCGTGGACGTGTACATTGCTCTGTTCGTGGACGTGTACATTGCTCTGTTCGTGGACGTGTACATTGCTCTGTTCGTGGACGTGTATATTGCTCTGTCCGTGGACGTGTATATTGCTCTGTTCGTGGACGTGTACATTGCTCTGTTCGTGGACGTGTACATTGCTCTGTTCGTGGACGTGTACATTGCTCTGTTCGTGGACGTGTACATTTTGACAGACTGCTCATTGTTAGAATATGTGAAGAACCCGCGAACAATGTATCAGTTGATACTGTGTTATTTCACTGCACGGAACTTCGAATCATTCACGCGGACATGATCAAGGACGAAGCATGTCTACTGAATGACAGAGAGGATGTAGTCCAGTCGAACTCTGGTTTGATACATAACCAATTGTAAAACAATTTATTTCAGTAATAGGACACAAGAACAACAGTCTACCAGATTATATTTGGTGGAGATATTCCAGCCATGGGATAGCCTCATTTCCATTGTGACACACCCGTTTAATGAATTATACTCATCAAAAACTTTCCGATCTCATAAATTATCATAGTTTCGTTATTTCGTATCTGTTTGCATGCGATAGGGTACAACAAGTGGTGAGTACATGACAAAAATTCAGCTTTTATTTGTTCATCCACTTTATTATTTGTCCCTGCGCCAGTGACTGTGGCCGTAATATGGTTTGCTCCAAATAATGATTCACAAACAGATGCATGAGTTAGTGAATAGAACTCGAAAACATTGAATTTGTTAACAGCGAAAAAATATCTAGCACAATACTTACCTAACTAGTTCTGGACTCTAGATTTGAGTTTAGAGGAAATATTGACCCCCAAAATCGACCTCCAGTCATAGCAATAATACATATCTCCAAATGAACAGTTGATTCAATGTACAGTTGAAAAATTAGCTGTGAGTGATTTCAGTGGGCAGCCCCCACCCCCAGTACATACATCCATGTTTGTGAAAGGTTTAAAGCGGGGAGAATCCGCAGACGACGAGTGGGGACTTTTTGAAATCGCCTACGTGATTGTGCTCTGGGTTGTGGCGCTTTTCCATGATATCGGATTTGCTAAGCAGTTAAACTACCAAAACCCACATTACATCAACAAAAATGTTTCAATCGCTACCAGTTTCGTGTAATCTTCAACAAATCTTTCGGGGTGACCAAGATCTATCTGAAAACGAAAGTATCCGGCACTTCTTATTCATACAAAATTTTATCACCGAAACCGTAATATTTTAGTTTTCAATTTTAGCAGGGTATCTTGCAGTGATGTGTTGACACCTGTGCTCTTTGCCGATACGAGGACTCCCGTCATATAGTCCCATCATTTGTACCATACTTTTTCCCATACCATTTTCCTAACTTTTTTTCTTGATTTTGTCATTTATAAGTCTTAATATGACGTGTTGGTAACATATATATATGATTATAACATATATATATATATATATATATAGAGAAAAACACTACACATAATGTAGAATATGAGCTAAAACTGTATATTATACTGCTAAACCGGTATCGTGGATTTCACCCACTTTTCAATAGCATGATACACGTTTGTAATATTGATACAATACGAATGTACAAAGTTTATATATACAAACAGATGCATGTCCGTTGGACAAGTCTAAACAAGTTTTTACAAGTTTACAGGAGATCTCGAAAAAGTTACGATGAATACAATAAGTAATTACAGTAGGCCTTGTGTTCGTCATAGTCGTTGTGTGGTATAATCTCCAACGGCTTATTTACCTGCTCAGACAGGCCGTTCAATGCTATACAATTACGTCTGCTCCCACTTCAATAACTTGACTGACACTGGCGTTAATTAACTAGTCTGTTATAATAATTCTAGTATAACAATTCAACAGTTTAATTCACATCGGAATTTGCTAATAAAGTATTGTTCCATCGTCTGTCGCCTGATGTTGTCATCAGTTTTCACTTTGTAAAAGGGGAAAATACTGAATTTAGTTTCAAGATGACCAGCACAATCGGCTATGTGTTTACTGACTTTTAAGTGTCTTAATGCAGGCGTATTAATTTGTTGACGATGGACCCTAACTCTATTTCTCAGCAAATCCCCAGTTTCACCGATATACGTTTTGTCACATCCATTGCAAGAAATGACATACAACAAATTTTGCGAGCTGCAGTTCATGTCACTGTTAACTTATATATATATATATATATATAACCGAATGTCTGTAATGCCGCCTGTTTATTTATCTATGTATGTATTTTCGGAGAGGGGCACGTAAGTTGATAAGACATTGTCCCCAATCCTTTTGCTATTTGTTGAGGCAATAGAATATGTTCAAACTATTGGAAATATCTGCCAAGCTTATCGTAAATGACAACACATATAAGGGAAGTGGGAAGAGGTGCCGACATACTGACTGCGTCACATGACTTCACAGAATAGACTTCTGGTAAACCTATTCTAAAGCACATACCAAGAATCTAACGATTCGTGATATGTGTTGTATCTCAGGTACGCTTTTATTGTACCTGTTCATGTGGCAACTTGGATGATATGACCACACGGCCCCTAGCACCGGCATAAGCGGTATTAGATACAAATCTAGAGAGCTATGATGGAAACGCTCTGACAACTCGTATACTGGTAATTGGTGAGCTGTTTCGCTGTGACAACTCGTACATTGGAGATTGGTGAGCTGTATCGTCGTCAGATGTAAATGACGGCAATTAACACAAAAGACTAGTCTGTAAAGCCCGATGTCGACCCAGCATCGATGTCGATGAGACCGATTTCAGTCAACATGGAAATATCATTTCAAACAATCTGATCCTAAATCACAACAGCGGCTGGATAGACATTTGTTCATTGGCTTATTCTTACTTTAATAAGCTTGTCAGCTATTTCCACTATTCTGAGCTTTTAACTTTCACAGTCCCCTTCGACAAAACATCCTACAATGCAATCTAGTTGTGATGATTTTATCTCCGAATGTTCCATTAATTTGATTTTTATGTGGGGCAAGCTATATGGCTGGGGGCTGGACGTCCTGGCTCCCTGGCTCCCTGGCTTCTTGTGCCGTTTCGCTTTGATGCAGTCCAATAAAAAGCAGATCCAAAAGGGAGAAAAGTTGCGCCAGTGTGAATCTTCTTTCAATAAGATTGCATTGTGATGGTAGCAGCTTTGTTGTTGGCTGTTTACACTGCATAATTGGTGATCATCAGCACATGTAACATGAAGATCCTTTGTGTATTATAAATATTCATTCCTCAACTGATGTGGCCCATTCATCATGTTTGTCTTTGCATACAAACAAATAGTCAGTCAATATTCAGTTGTTGTCCATTAAAGTATTTCCTAGTCCATAATATAAAGATCTAATTCATATAACAGCATTATGCATACTATGATTGACTTTTTGAATTTGGTGCTAGTGCTGTTATATGGAATTTAAAACTATGTCAAACTTTTATCTGAAATTTCTGTCAAATAATTAATATCCTGAAACTTGTAACTGTACACAGCCAGAAAAATAGTGATTGCCCATCATCCTTTTATGGTGATGATGCCTGTTCATCACCCTTTGAATGTGATGAAAAAGGGTGATGGCCAATGTCGTCATCCTTTTAAGGCGATGGCCCAGGTCGTCACCCTTTTAGTGTGATAGCCATTACCCTTTTAGGGTGATGACTGAAACATTTGCACTCAATGCTGATCACCCTTTTAGGGTGATAGCCATTACCCTTTTAAGGTGACAGCTATTACCCTTTCAAGGTAATGGTGGAAAAGGGTGATAGCTCTAACTCAACACCTGTTTTAAGTGATGCTGTCATCGCCATTTTAGGGTGATAAGTATCACCTTTTTTCTGGCTGTGAATAAAGAATCAAATGCCTGATAAATTTGACAATTTCTTTTCAAACATCTTACAGAGCGGATAAGCCAGACTGATCTGCCTTACCTGTTGGAGATACCGTGTTGATGACCAGTCCTCCTCCGTGTGATTTGAAGTACTCCACTGCCAAGTCAGTACCTCTGATCACCGCGTGCTGTGAATAAGTGAGTGAGCTAAGTTAATGTTTCAGTCATATCGCGACGAACCAACTATGCACGATTCAATTCAGTACACTTCAATATTCTTTATTTAACGAGGGTAATCCACCCAATGACCCTCAGCAGTACCCAGCCAAGTTACGTTCCTGCAAATCATTGAAGCAACATGGAACCAGACACCCGCCATCCACCATATAAAAAAAAACGAGGGCAGCCCGCAAGACGCAGACAGGACGCTTACATTGGTAGAATAAGAACAAGTGCAATTACAGTGCTAAACACAACATTATCAAGTTCCTGTTGCTTCTCAGCACAATGCGTTGTAGCAACTGGTACCCATGCCCTCACGCATGCGGTAAATAAGTACAGAACATAATGAGGATTTGCAAAATCTCACTTATCCAATCAGATTCTGCGATCCCCACTTCCTGTTTGTCCACTTTGTCTTAGATGACCTATCAGCTGACATAGCTAGCACGTCCGGTTCATCTTTTGATTCTATTGTGCAAGCCTCCCTTTGATTCACTCACCGCAAGTAGACGGGCATACCACAACCGACGCCAGAATGACAACGATCCATCGACCGTCAAATCATATTCCTTCTTTCACACCCTGTACCCATCATCGCCCCACCTTGTTAATAAAGGTGACAAGTTTGTCAATTTAGAAAGATGAAAGTCATTCAACTATAGCAAATATATGTACACCACCCAACTTACGAGTTGTACTAAATCAGAGAACGAAAAGAAGGAGAGCTGAGATGCAGGTAACCAACGGATTAGAAATATATATTGGAGATGTTCAATAAGAAGAGAAAGATTTACATTGGAGAGTAATGTGAGAGGTTGGAAACGTTTACGACATCTGGTGACTAAAATGCAACCATATGACCTTACAGGAAAGCTTCTCTCGGAACCTCACATTCAGACTCAATAATTCGGAGGATTCTCGAACATAGCCTCAGTGTGTCAGTCACTCTTTAATTGCAGTTGTTCATGCGAAGACTATGAAGAAACCACACGGGCCTAGCACCGGCTTGAGTAGCATTAGATACGCTAGGCTTCGAGGCCGATTGCTGGAGCACACGCCTCAACATGATACATATAACAATACAGGCAGGCGTTTCGGGTCTAACATTCTACCAGCATAATTTTACCATAGTAATTTGGAGAGATATGTTAGAGGTGGGAAAGTTGACCACGTCTGGCGACTAAAAAGCAACCATATGACTCCACAGGTTAGCATTTCTCGGAACCTTAAATTCAAACTCCAGAATACGGAGGATTCTCGAACGTACATTCAGTACCTCAGACGCGATTTTATTGTGTTTGTTCATGCGTAGACTATGAAGTAACCACACGGTCCCTGGTACTGTCTTGAGCGGAATTGGATTCGCTAGTTCGGAAGCTGTTATGGCAGATCAACTCAAATAAGTAACACATCTGATGTAAATGGATGAGCATCGTGAACGTCTAATGGAGTAAACGCCTCAAGATGGGATAATCATGGTAAATGCAAGAATACCCAGAAAAAAATAACCTGAAATTTACCACCAAGACAACATATATATGCACTGATATTCATGTTTCCGTATGACCGATCGACTGCCCGCAATTCTTATCTGGTTGTCCAGTTTCTTAGAACTAGAGTGTAGAATGATATCGCTGCATTTCGCAACCGTGTTGTAATGGAAATCTGAGGCATTCTGGAGAATTATATTCTGATATTTGGTCTGTTTCTTGTGTTTCTTGTTGTAAGCTACAGATTTGATATTCCAAAGGTTGTCCCGAGGTTGCAGTCCGTCTAGCAGTATCGATAGGCTCTATCACCCTACAATTTACTCAGTCCTCGTGTTGCAGAGGAGAGATTGACTTTGTAATGCCCTTGCACAGCTCCGTTCTTGGACGCCCTGGATTGTTTTCTATGGCGGCGTATACACACGAACAATATTGCTGGCTATGATGGGTGGTTATGTGATTTTATGAGACAGATAAAATTCTGCCGTATTTTGTAAGTAGCAGGCGTCAGATCCGACATTCACTATTCAGCCGTTGTCCAGAAAAAGAATTTCCGCGTCGATAATGGAGCGACCTATTACACACGGACCTGCTTACGTCGAACATTGCGAAATTATCATGGAAAATTTGGTCCTGTGAGGTAATTGTCAATTCATGCAGCAATTGTGACCACCTTCATTCATACAAATTTTCTGAAATTGGCTATCCAGAAACAGCCTGGAATACGCTTGGACTGAAATAATCGGAGTTGGGAAGCGCCATATATGATCTTGTCACTGTATGGGCCTGCATTGGTACCTACAGTAGCAGGAGATATGTCGGGTTAGGCTACACTCAAACTGTGATACCCCTTATGTGCCTTGATGTATGTCAGTTTATTGTTTTGGTGGGAAATGTAAGCCGTACGACATCGGGCATTACAGGTTAGTTTCGCTGGGTATTCTTGCGTTTACCAGGTTACCCCTGTTGAGGCGTTTACTCCATCAGACGTCCATGCTCAGCCATTAACATCAAATGAGTTGTTAAAGCGGATCTTTCATCACAGCACCCGAGCATGCGTATCTAATTCCGCTTAAGCCGGTGCTAGGGGCCGTCTGGATACTTCATAGTCCCCATATGAACATCTGCAATGAAAGCGCGGCTGAGATACTAAGGCTACGTCCGAGAATCCACCGTATTCTAGGGTCTGAATGTTAGGTACCGAGGGATGCTTTCCTGTAGAGTCATATGGTTAATTTTTTGTCACCAGACGTCGTCAATTGTTCACACCTCTTGCATATCGCTCCAATTTATTGCCTGTATATGGTAGGACTCTGCTGGTGGACTGTTAGTCCCCGAGGCCCGCCCTCTGTACATGTCACTCGATAAATGTATGTAGGTTTATTGTTTTCGTGGGAAATTTGAGCCGTACGACGTCGGGCATTACCGATTAGTTTCTCTGAGTATTCTTATATTTACCAGGTTACCCCATGTGGAGGCGTTTAAGTCATCAGACGTCCACGATGCTCATCCATTAATATCAAATTAGTTGTTAGAGCTGATCTGTCAGCCCAGCGTATCTAATTCCGCTAGTGGCCGTGTGGATACTTCATAGTCTCCACATGAACAGCTGCAATAAACGCGCGGCTGAGATAGTAAGGCTACGTCCGAGAATCCACCGTATTCTCGGGAAAGAATGTTAGGTTCCGAGGGATACTTTCCAGTAGAGTCATATGGTTACTTTTTGTCGTCAGACGTCGTCAACTTTTCCCACCTCTTGCATTTCGCTCCAATTGAATTACTTTCATCAACGTATTCTCCAGAAATTGATCAGATAATATTTTTTTGATTAATAGAGTAGGGAATACAAAGATATTATAAAGCATTATCTGATCGAGTTAAATATATAGCTAATAACTCAAATAATGAAGTAATAATAAAATATGAGTGTACCATATTGATATGAAGCATCTTCTCCCATTTGACTTCGTTGTGAATACCAGCATTGCTCACCATTATATCCAAGCGTCCAAAGCGGTCAATGGTGTAAGCGAACGCGGCTGAAATTGATTACCAACAGTCATGCTTCATGACCAACTGTCAGCCTTAATAGATTATTAAATCACGTGACTAAAATTATGCACAAATCATTATCCGTCACTACAACCAATCCATGTTCAATTAACTCACCTTCTAGGTCCTCCTTGATGGACACGTCACTTCTTTTGACCGTAAAACACCCGGGGTCATATTTGTCTATCCACTCTCGTTTCGTCTTCTCCAGGGCATCTTAAGACAAGTCCACGATACATACCTCACAAAATATATTGTACAATTTTAATCTGAATCGTCTGCATCAATTCAACAACATATCTAAATTAATGAAGTTTCATCCTTTATTCGTTACGATGAAGGCGCACGAATTTGTGAGATCAAGTGGTCGATAATACATGGAAGATTTGCCATGAAAACATTCTCTGATTTATTCCAAACGTTTCTAATTCATAATATTACGGATGGAAGCGCAATGCTGAAAATTAGACATCTATCCATTGGCGTTTTCAAAACATCTTTAATTTATCGGTGAAAAACATAGCTTTTTAATAGTACAGTCACGTCGCTAGTTCAGATCCAGTGTCAGTTCCGACCCACCTCCCAAAACATTGCTTCTTGTCTCAACCAAGATCAAGCGAAATCTTAAAACATTTGGTACATTCGAACGAGTTGATCAATCTTCCAATTATGGTTATATTATGCATTCTTTGGTTTCATTACAGGATAGCTTTACAGACTCACTTCATACACACGTCTGAGTACAAACTCCAGGATCCGCCGTCATGAAAAAAACATTGGGTCGGAACTGACACCTCTTATTGAGAAACGTAATCTTACATTCCCTACAGTTCAGTTCATCACCAGCTGAGTTTTTGGGTAATACATTCTATAGACAACTGTGCTGCGATCCCGATGTGGATGTTGCCAACCAAACCATTTCCTTTGGAAATATGTGAAAATTTCACTTTGGTGGGTCGGAACTGGCGACGTGACAGTACATGTAGCATACATCCCGAGTTATTTTCGCTATCAAAATGAAGTGAAATATTTATGCAATATACATGTATCTCTAAAATGTTTCTAAAATACTGAATATATTTTTGTGCGACCATTGAATGCGCATTCGCCAGTGTTTTACTGTGAAAGGCCTGCATGAAACCTGTGCTTTTGGCTTGTAAGCAGACTGGGGAAGAAATCATGACCGCCGAACGCTAATTTTTGCATATTATAATCCAAACACAATTGGTTTTGTGCCGTTACTGGTGTGAGCCTCAGATTCCAACAGATATCATTCTCGCGGGCCAGTGTATCGATCGATCTGTTAGGGTCGATACACTGGCTTGGTTAGTTATCCAAACCAGTTCAAGATATAAATAGATCAAGCGGTTTCCTCTAAATCAAACCAATCAGTGAACGCGCTAAGCTAGTTGATTAAGCCAAGCCGCTGCGGGGTATGAGATGTGACAGGTTCGAATTTCATTGCTCGCCAAACTGCTTTGAAGTCGACATCGGAACTCAAAGTAAAACCGCAGGCTTGGAATATCGACATGCTAATTCATAACGAGCGTGCGGGATGAATTGTACGAGATTGTATAATAGAGGCAACGACTCACGAACTCATTCGAATCATCGAAAATGTCCAGGTTAACCCTCTGCGAGGATTTAGGATTTACCTGGAATTGTAAAGATGGTAGGGTAGATATAAGCAGGTAATCATGTATCGTTACGAGGTTTTCATGCTCGGATTACCGCGCTAGCCGCGTGACCCAGTTTCACTGATCATGAATTTACTGCCAGCCCTGTTATGCTCAGGACACAAATCCCGGTCATTTGTGTTCACGCAATCGAGAACCACTTCGCCAGCTGCGGTGTATTCCTGTACTATAATACAACGACAGTTTTAACCAAATTTCCGTGCGTGTCATGTGACCTGAACGTTCGAATGCAGAAACGAAAGTATAGGCTACAGGATGCAAAATATCTATGTATTCGAAGTGGGCTCCGCGGAGTAATATATCTAAATTCCCTGGTGCACGGGTTTCAGTGTACAACGAGATCGAGGCGCACACTTTCTATTGGCTTATAAGAGGACCAATGATTCTTGAATATGTAATTCGATAATTAACCATTCGATGTTTGAAATATTTACATTCGATCTTTAGGAAATATATATTCAATCTTTGCGGAATATATATTCTGCCTTGTAAGATATATATTCCATCTTTCACTTACTATATTCAATCTGTTTTAATCCATTGGATAATTTAAGAAAAAAAAAATCGAATAGAAATATAGCATATCACAACGATTCGCCTTCCATAGTATGGTTGTGTTAGCCTGACTATTTCCTATTTATTCGAGAACTACATGCACTCACCTTACCTCCCCGTTTGAGCAAACTCTCACCGATGGCTCGTCCAATACCTTGTCCCCCACCAGTTATTAAGGTAATCTTTCCAGTTATTTACATGTCTATACCATACACGCGAACCTGCTATATAACAGCGGAACCGGTACTCGAGGATGTGCTGATGTATATAAGGAGCAGAGGCACGTATGATGGTCGGACCATCCGCGGATGATGGTCGGATCCTCCACGTATGGTTTGGGCCATTCGCCTCTTTCTCATGTGTCGATCACATGACCTGCTGGGTGAGTTCCGGTCGTTTGACGTCGTAAGATTTGCATGGAGCATGCTAGATTTTCGTTGACAGCGTCTGTTCCATATGAGTGAAAATTATACAAGTTGTCTTGCTTGAAAGCTAATGCACTTCTGAAATATTATCTACCAGAATCAAACTGCAAAACTTCGTTTTAAAAAAAAATCCCATTGAATTCAATCTTATTTTCGCGACCGTCAAATCTCCCGCAGGTTACGTCCCATATGCCGTCGGCCGGAACTCACCCAAAATGTACCACGTGACTGCACTTGTGCATCTCCCGAATGAACTGACGTGCCTGCACTATACTGAGTTTCACTGATAGATAATCATATGTTTTCGACGAGTTATAATCGCATATAATGCGGGATTATTTCTGATCGACGAAAATAATCTGGAAGAAAGAGGATTTACGGTATATTCATTGAAAAGTATGAATTCATCTGTTCAAGAAGTAGGTTGCGTGAAGATTCGTATATTTATGTGTTCTTGTATTTGGCAATGGCTCACAAAGCAATATATGTGCGGAGAAAAATATCGACACTCCTCAAAGTTCCGCATCATTGTCCTATAATATTGAGCCTTGCTATACCGTACGGTACTACCCGTAATTTGCATCTTTTATTGTAACGGTTGTCCTCTACTTCTACTTCAGTCTATTATCTTGATTATTCTCGCAAATATTTATTAGTTTAGCACAGGGTAATGCAATAAATTTGATCTGCGATTGGCGTTTTCCGATCGCGAAGAAAATTTTCTTGTGTGTGTGTGTGTGTGTGTGTATATATGCTCTCTGGGAGGTCGGCGTTATACTCGTTCGCACATGTGCGTGGATTTTGTCATATCTCTCTTTTCGTATACATTTTCTCTTTGGAAAACGTATGTAATCAATCTCAAAAGAGTGTATTTCCAAATTTAAAATGACTACATAACAAGCTAATAGTTCGGGCAAAATAGTACGCCCATAATAAAAGTAATATTTATTTATACTTCGCATGCAAAATTATTTTCGCCACTTGCCATTCTGGTTGATTTATTTATTTAATTGTTCAGTTGAATTTCAACTTTCACGCAAGCTATTTTGTTTCATCAAAACACCTTTTGTCTGCGTATGTTCACCAATCTATTCTGTTGTTAATACGTTGATTGAACTCTGTGTCACTTCCGACTTCGATGCTCATAAACAAGATGCTTTATTTATCCATATACAAATTTCTGAATCAATTCATAAATTTACAAGCACTATTTATATTTTAAAACAAATAAAAATACATAATTTGAAAGATATATAGCGGAGATTATTGTACAGTTTCGTATAAATCTATTTCAGTAATTGACTTTATAGAGTGCATCTGAAAGATAATAGTAATCCATTGATTATGGTTTTATAATAATAGATCCCATGCATGTTTTTTTATTCCAATTACGCATTCTTATCATGCACTTTCTAATATACTTATCGTCACGTTAGTCCAATGCATTATTTCTATAGTAAAGTTGACGTAAACTTTGCTTGTACCCATTCTTTCTTTGGGAGGGGGGGAGGGGGAACTCCCGGCTTCAGTTGCTTCAGTTCGTAACCGAGAGCTTGATAATAGCCAGATAAATCATGCGATTATCTCTTGAAAGTTATCGATCTTCACTTTTGAAGTGACGATGATATAATCACAGTCGAAATATGGAATATTATATCACAATGACTTCCATTTTCGGAGTTACTTTTATTTTCTTTCACTTTTGATACTGATCCCTTACTGATACCCTGAAACCAGTGGATGTAATACGCCTCATCTATGTCTTCGTTGGTATATTGCATGGTACAGCTAACGCAAATATGGATGTACGGTCTGCAAGGTTAGGTAATCCACGGACTTGATTTTGAAAACAGAGGCCATTTCCCCGACTGGTCATTTTTCCCTCCCTATAGTTCTAAAAA
>JAVTVY010026464.1:0-11679 GCA_036873755.1 Hanleya hanleyi | reverse complement strand
TGGTCCCTCTCTACCCCAAACATACACCCACATAGCCCCAAAATGCCCACTTTCGCTACTACTCGTACTGATGATATCACTGATGACGTCACAAATGAAACGAACATCCCTCAACTCGGGATCTACACCCTAAGCGCTACAAAATGACACCTACCACGACGCATTCGGACCAAGGATGGTCCCTCTCTACCCCAAACATACACCCACATAGCCCCAAAATGCCCACTTTCGCTACTACTCGTACTGATGATGTCACTGATGACGTCACAAATGAAGCGAACATCCCTTAAATCGGGATCTACATCCCGAGAGCTACAAGATGACACCTCCCACGACGCATTCGGACCAAGGATGGTCCCTCTCTACCCCAAATACCTACCTGCACTGCTCCAAAATGTCCACTTTCGCTACTACTCGTACTGATGACGTCACTAATAACGTCACAGATGACGCGAACATCCCTTAAATCGGGATCTACATCCCGAGAGCTACAAGATGACACCTCACGCGACGCATTCGAACCAAGGATGGTCCCTCTCTACCCCAAATACCTTCCTTCACTGCCCCAAAATGTCCACTTTCGCTACTACTCGTACTGATGACGTCACTAATGACGTCACAGATGACGCGAACATCCCTTAAATCGGGATCTACACCCCGGTCGCTGACGTCCAAGTTGAACTGATTGTGCTAAAAATAGATCAACAGCTAGCTTGCTATAAAATGGAAACGGCCTGGCCGTTTCATCAGACACTCTGTCAACCACCAAGATGTTCACTTGTACTGCGTGCTCGAAATCATTCACTCGCTGGCACGACTTGCGCCGCCATGAGGCTACCAAGCACGATGGAACCGCCCGGTATAGCTGTACGATATGTAGGCCTACACTGTCGTTTCAGCGCCCAGATCATTTACAGCGCCATGAACGCTCAGTCCGCGAGGGCGCGACGGAACAATGTAAGGATTGTGGTGAACTCTTCAGACGACCCAGTCAGTTAAAACGGCATCAGCGTTTGATTCATGGTCCGTCTCCACGGTTTTGGCGACAACTTCCTACTGAAGAGGAGCCGCGGAAGGTCAGATCCAGTGAAGATAAGCCCGGGGAGACGAACGCCACTGTTGATGGGATGACGGAGAGCCCGCCTATACCCACAGTTGGGAAGAGCCTGGATTTCCGGCCGGACCCCACCGTTACGGTTTCGAGTCATACGTCATACATCGAACATTTTCTGGACGAGCCCATAAATGTTCCTAGCGATCTCTTACCCGAATATCATCCAGAGAGTGACATCTCTCGGCGCCATTGGACCATGACACGGCACTGTTTCCACCGTCATCACCCTATTCAAGATATCTACAATTTCCCACTGACCAAGCTCACCCGTCTACGCAGCTACGTGGAAACCATCTTCAATGACCAACCTACGGCCTTCACATTAAATGTAGCATTTGGGTACATCTTATGCCATAAGATGACGGGTGAATTGCGCTATTTCTATTCCAGTGCCATCCACCCAGTGTATGACCAACCGTTTACCATCATTGACCGGAGGTCACTAGAGATGATGCTGGACCAAGTGGAACAATTGGATGTCTTGGGATGGGCCCAACAACAACGACCCAACACCAAGTGGACAGTGAAGAGGGTGACCAATGTTACGTTTTTCCTTACCAAGCTGATCCACCACCGCCATCGGTTGAATGCGTCACTCGTGCACTGATGAATACTCAGAATGCGCAAACAACTATCTGAGGATATGTTGCCTCAACGGTATCCTGGCCTGCCCGCCGATGATTAGAATAAACGGGTTCAGAGCGAACATGGCCGAAGATGGAACTTTCTGAAATGGAGACTTCTGATTGGACAAGAATACATCTAACGGACAGGAACGAATATGACAGATACAAATGGTGGCCTCTGATTGGGCAAGAGTCTTTTTGAGTTGCAAACATACCCAACGCGGCTCCCCCAGCGTGGGTATGATGTAACATTGGGGAAAATAAACTATATGAAAAAACTTCTTGTTGTTGTTGTTCTCTCATGTGTCATCCTTGTTGTTGCTGTTGTTCTCTCTCCGGTCTATATCATGACGTCAAGTCGTTATGTAAGAGCGTTAAGGCGTAACGACGGGCGTTGACGGGCGTCACTGCATTTCGAAGAATTGGTGTCAATTCCATGGAATATCTAGAAAATCAGAACTTCTGAGCTATTTCACCAGGGCGTTGAAGCGTTAAGCTTGGCGTTGGCGGGCGTTGCTTACAATATGACACCTCATACGACGCATTCGGACCAAGATTGGAGAACAACACAAAGTATTGGTAGTTCAAGGCAATATCTCTGGACGCCTTCCCTTGAGGAAAGAGATTCTGGGTCAAATAGATGACGGACAGATTCTGATGATGGGATCCTTTCCACATACCCCCAAAAATGCCTGTTTTCTCTACTACGGCCAGGCTGGGCATGCGCAGATTGACGCGACTTGCACTTAAAACACGCCATTCTGACTCTACCCCACACAAGCTTCACATTGATACCTCACACGACCCATTCGAACCGTGAATAGCCCATCTCTACCCCCAAACACACACCCACATACCACCCAAAATGCCTGCTTTCTATACTACGGCCAGACTGCGCATACGAACCATTAGTGTAGTCAAGTGCTCCTCCACGAGATCTTCAAAATAAGACCTCACTCGACCCCATCGGATCATTAGGGACTCACCTAGACCCCAACACGTCCACCCCGTATGGGCCTATACACCCATAACCATGCAGTATAGGCCTATGGGCCTACCCAGGCCTCGGTGACTTTTTCCAAAAAATTCACCGTTTCGCTCCGCGACCCTTCCTATCATGTTCTAAATGACGAGACGTGAAAAACAAATCCAAACAACCCTACCGCAAATGTATAGATGTACGTTTCCCAGGGGGACAAACATTGATCCTATACCCCCAGTATGGGACTATATGGGTCTATATGGGGCTATATCGTACTTTTTCAAAAATTTCACCGATTCGCTCCGGGACACTTCCTATCATGTTCTAAATGACGAGACGTGAAAAACAATTCCAAACAACCCTACCGCAAATGTATAGAAGTACGTTTCCCATGGGGACAAACATTGATCCTATACCCCCAGTATGGGACTATATGGGTGTATATCGTACTTTTTTCAAAAATTTCACCGATTCGCTCCAGGACACTTCCTATCATGTTTGTCTTGACGAGACTAAGAAAACGAGACCCCACAACCTATACCGCAAATGTCGAGAAGTAGGTTTCCCAGGATGGTCCTATACCCCCCATACCCCATATAGGCATTTTCACGTAATTTAGGATAAAGTCCGTGTTCCGTATTTTTTCAGGAAAAATTTTACATGCACCCACCCATGCTTGAAATATACTTCACTTTGATACCTCATACAACTCCATCGGCCCATTAGGGGCTCCCCTAGCTCCAAAACGTCTAGCAGGACCCATACAAGGTCCAGTTTTCGACACTAGGTGACCACATCCCGACGAAATGGCCAGTTTTCGACACCGGATGTGCCGCCATCTTGAGCATACGTGCCGCCATCTTGGATATGGCCCATAATGCACCGGGTCAAAATACTCGCTTCTGATTGGCTGAGAGCTCTGTGACGGATTTGAAATACTCGCTTCTGATTGGACGAGAGCTCCGCATTGCGTCTGCGCATGCGCAGAATGATATTCCTACCGCACACCCAACCCATCAGATGCCCCTTCACGAATGCTTCACTTTGATACCTCACTCAACTCCATCGGCCCATTAGGGACTCCCCTAGCTCTCAAAACGGCTATTTTCATACCCTTGGGCCACCGCGCATGCGCGGAATGACGCTATTTCAACCCCACACCCAACCCATCAGATGCCCCTTCACGAATGCTTCACTTGGATACCTCACTCGACCCCATTGGACCATTAGGGACTCCCCTAGCTCCAACACGGCTATTTCCATACCCTTGGGCCACCGCGCATGCGCAGAATGCCGCTATTTCAACCCCACACCCAGCCCATCACATGCCCCTTCGCGAATGCTTCACATTGATACCTCACTCGACCCAATCGGTCCACTAGCGGTCCCTACAGATTGCCGAACACTTCCACACGAGTGGCTGTCATAGTCCAGACACGAGTTGTCTCCCTTGGAGCTATTTACAGATTTCGGTGACTTTTTTCAAAAATTTCACCGATTCGCTCCGCAACACTTCCCATAATGTTCTACATGACGAGACGAGTAAAATAAATCCGAACAACCATACCGCAAATGTATAGAAGTAAGTTTCCCATTAGATTCAACATTGGCCAGTGCACCAGTATGGACCGTAGACATATATAGACCATTTTCAACCTTGGAATATACAACAAGACTCGTGGCGTAATGGGTAACGTGTCTGCCTCTAGATAAAGAGGACCCTGGTTCGAGTCCCGGGTTCGTTGTATAGAGTTTCACTTTTTTTTTTCTTTATTTATTTTTATTTATTATTGATTTATTTATTGATTTATTGATTTATTGATTGATTGATTGATTGATTTATTTATTTATTTATTGATTTATTGATTAATTAATTAATATATTTATTGATTGATTAATTAAAATTAATTAATTAAAATTAATTAATTAATTTATTTATTTATTTATTCTGTGAAAACACCCATGACATGACTGAAAAGAGCCTCACTCGGCCCAATCGGACCATGCAGCGTATTTCAAGTCCAGGGACTACTTTTTCTCCGCGGAAGCTTTTTCCCGCGACCGCATCACCGCCACAGACCGCATCACCGCGGAGGAATACAAAGGTTACAGGTTGCCGGAACTATAGTCACCCAGAGTTACCTCCCCCTAGATTGGAACTCTCTTGTGCTGGAGGTAGTTTTCCCCCAACGATCACATGATCGTCATGTGATCAAGTTACGCCCCAAATACGGCCCGGGGGGAACAAAAAAGTAGGTCAATGCGACCTGTAATGCACTTTATATACTACTAACACAGTTCTACAGGTTTTCGCTGTTGTTGATCAATTCAACACCTCTTGTATATGAGGCGCCGTTTGTGACAATATTGTCAACGACAAATATATAGAGTTAAAACCAAAATATAAAGTCGCCGTTTGTGACAATATTGTCAACGACAAATATATAGAG
This sequence comes from Hanleya hanleyi, assembly GCA_036873755.1. Lineage (NCBI taxonomy): Eukaryota > Metazoa > Mollusca > Polyplacophora > Lepidopleurida > Hanleyidae > Hanleya > Hanleya hanleyi. The sequence goes on along the minus strand of JAVTVY010026464.1, from coordinate 6,507 downwards.
GTGAAACCAAAATATAAAGTCGCCGTTTGTGACAATATTGTCAAACACAAATATATAGTTAAAACCTTTGTAAATATATATAAAACGATATAAATAGGGCCTATATATAAAGTTATTTTTTTTTATTTTTATAAATATTTTTGGAACATAAATAACGATAGGAAGTTAAGACGTTAAATTTAACGTAAATATAAAGTACACGAACTTGTAAAGTGTACATGTAAACCGGATATGCCCAAAGGAAGCTGCGCAATCGATGTGCGCGCGAGTAATACTGGTTAATCAAAACTGCAACTGGGTTCTGAAGCGAAACTATAACAGCGGTGAAAGCCACTCGCATGTCACAGATGTGTCGAATCAAACAATAAGATCACGTACCTGAACATATATCAGTTCACTGCCATAGTGATTTAGTAAAGGCCTATTCCAATTTTCAACAATTACTGTTATCATTTACAATCGTACTTCAGAGTTATCACATCAATTAGATATAAATACATCTACTTATAAATCACCATAAGGTATCCTAGCCTGCAGCCAATATCACGGCCTGCCCCTTTGATGTTCAATCTGCGATTCCGTCGGCCAAGTCGCTGGTTGCTATTTGCCGCATAGAAACATCAACAGAAGTTGAAATAAAACATGAAAATAACGATATATAAATTATGCGCAACACAAATATTAGGCAATTTGAAATCATACTGAATATGAGCATATTTCATTGACTAGAATATGACCATTCATAGCCTAGTTATAGGATTTGGAATTATATTGTCGTTTTGTATCATTTATCGTTTTTCGATAATTTCCGCATTTCCAAACAAGAAAAAAATTAGCAGGGAATTTGGTATAAGTACAGCGAATGGGAAACTAATGGCTCATGAGGAACACTACATTGGCCTTTTTTCACTTTTGCGCTGCCTCGAAGCTGTTACTAGTAACTGAGGAATCAGTCGAAGCCGTTTTACCCCTGCGTGCTAATCGCTAATTGGTCTTCAATACGTGTGTATTGAAGAGCACTTCTGGCCCGATGGGTTCTTGATGGGCATCGGTGTTAACCCTATTATATACGGTGACGAGTGAGTGAATAGGGTTTAACGTCGCTTTCAACATTTTTTCAGCTATATCACGACGGGGAAGGGAAGGGAGGGGAGTGGAAGGGGCGGGGGCATACCTACTTGTAACAGAGCAGATCTAATGTTGACATTTTATACTGCTGTCCCACCGAAATATCATGCCGTAGGCAGACATGACACCCCACTCAGTCACGTTATACTGACACCGAGCGAACCAGTCCTTGTTCTATCCTCTCAATACTGAGCGTGAGCGAGGAAGCAACAAGTTCCATTTTTCAAGTCTTTGGTATGACCCGGCCAGGGATTGAACCCAGTAATTACCGTTTACGAATATCAACAGTTCATTTTATTCAAATTACGTTATACTAACTTGAAACCTAAAAAGTTTGAGATCAAGTAAGCGTATCATGCTATAATAAATGATCTCGTTAATGAAAACGAGGAACGGTGAACGCAACAGTACAATCCACACTGGTGGTTCCCACAGTAGGTGCCATTGTTCTTTCATAATTTGAGAACGGTACGTTTGATGATACAAGCATTGTGCAACCGGTTCCTCATGAGCCATTAGTTTCCACATTCGCTGTACTTATACCAAATTTCCTGCTAATTTTTGTCTTGTTTGGAAATGCGGAAATTATCGAAAAACGATAAAAACGACAATATAATTCCAAATCCTATAACTAGTCTATGAATGGTCATATTCTAGTCAATGAAATATGCTCATATTCAGTATGATTTCAAATTGCCTAATATTTGTGTTGCGCATAATTAATATATCGTTATTTTCATGTTTTATTTCAACTTCTGTTGATGTTTCTATGCGGCAAATAGCAACCAGCGACTTGGCCGACGGAATCGCAGATTGAACATCAAAGGGGCAGGCCGTGATATTGGCTGCAGGCTAGGATACCTTATGGTAATTTATAAGTAGATGTATTTATATCTAATTGATGTGATAACTCTGAAGTACGATTGTAAATGATAACAGTAATTGTTGAAAATTGGAATAGGCCTTTACTAAATCACTATGGCAGTGAGCTGATATATGTTCAGGTACGTGATCTTATTGTTTGATTCGACACATCTGTGACATGCGAGTGGCTTTCCCCGTTGTCATAGTTTCGCTTCAGAACCCAGTTGCAGTTTTGATTAACCAGTATTACTCGCGCGCACATCGATTGCGCAGCTTCCTTTGGGCATATCCGGTTTACATGTACACTTTACAAGTTCGTGTACTTTATATTTACGTTAAATTTAACGTCTTAACTTCCTATCGTTATTTATGTTCAAAAAATATTTATAAAAATTTAAAAAAAGAAAACTTTTTATATATATTTACAAAGGTTTTAACTATATATTTGTGTTTGACAATATTGTCACAAACGGCGACTTTATATTTTGGTTTCACCTCTATATATTTGTCGTGGACAATATTGTCACAAACGGCGACTTTATATTTTGGTTTTAACTCTATATATTTGTCGTTGACAATATTGTCACAAACGGCGCCTCATACTTGTAGAACAATGCTATAAAAATGAGACGAACTGTACTGCATTTTAAGGATAGCTGTCCCGTTAGAGAGAGTTTTGGCACTCCCCATGACAATCTGTCTTCTGTATCAATACATATACAAGATAACCATAATAAACTATATATTTTATGAAAGCGTACGCCATAGGAATGCCAACTATATGATCTGTATAACCGACGCTGCTACCGTGTAGAAAATATTTCAATTTAAAAAAATTAAAACGAAAACAATAGCGTCCATTTTTCAATTGAAATTCATGAAAACTATATTGATCTTGTTTCAACTTTGATGGTTTACCTTGATAGGAGACAACTAGAACTAGTAAACTTTATCTCATTTTTAAAAACATTTTGCCTGGTTTTGTTTTTACAGCTATTTTTCTGAAAAGAATTGAAAAAAACCGTACTATTTTACAGTCGATTGTCTTAAAAATTGAATAATTAAAAAACTAAGTCGAACTTACCAAAAGTGAGATAAAACTTTACTAAATCACCTTATAATTAACAAGCATGCCAAATTTCAAAAGCGTAGCATGGATACTTTTCGAGAAATAAACGTTTAAATTTCTGATTTAACAGATTTAACATACATCTGATGAATTAATCCAATTTTTTTTGCTTCAATTCTATTGTCAAATACATTTATAATCTGTCTAATGGGACCTACGCGAATTTCTGTTTATTCTGGATAACTATTACACTAAGTTTATTCATCAAGGCGGTTTAAATTCCAATTAACTTTAAAACTTGCTAAAACTGTTCAGCTGAGAATTGTTCACACCTGTGTAGATCACTTCAAGGCGGTTGTCTGAGCGAAGTGTCACTTTTATAATTAGAAACAAAAATACGGAAGTTTGCGTGGTTTTGATTAGGGTAGATTAATGTAAATAAGTAGGACTAATAGGTAATTAGCTTACCAAAATACTGCGGAAATGAGTTTTAGAAAGGGAAATTAACAGACAAATATAATGGTAGCCAAGCCCAGGCTAAGGCAATCTGTTTAATTTTTGCAGTGCCTCGGAAAATAAAATTTGCACACCGCCCCATTCCTGTCCAACATAATGACATGACTTATTTAAAAGCGTGAACTGCAGGTTATTCTATAATACATCCAGCTCGTCTCAATGTTATGCCATCGTTACCAAAGTTGAATTCCCGATAAACATCGGCGAGCTTTGTTCTGTCAAAGATACGTTTTCGGTTGGCGAGGTAACTATAGTGAGCGCTCGCCTAATTTATACTTTCTCGTAGTCGAAATAAATATTTGCTTGTGTATGTCTAAATCGAAATAAATACCTTTGAAGTTGGTTTCAAATTTTCGAGAATAAACACCACTGGTCCAGCAGTTTAGACCTTCGCCATGCGGCCTCGGGTTAAAATTTTGTTCTCGTTTCAACTGGTGTTTATCTGAGAAATTTGAAACTCGTTCCTCGGTCTTTATTTCCTAAATTAATGAAAGATGGCATTCGCTTTGAATTCTTCCGAATTTAAAATGTAACTGTGTTGTACCATTGAAGCGCATCTGTGCATTTTAAAGCAACATTGAACTGGGGTAAAATAACAGGGACTCGTCTAATCCTAATACCCGCAAAGCAAACATAGTACTTATCACAACAGCCCGCAGATACGTTCAGAAAGAAGGTAGATTACAGTTAAACAAAAGCATGTTGCCTGCCTTAGTTGTTTATAACGTATTCCCAGAAACTACGTTAAACTGCATTTTGATGTGTGTAAATTTGTCCGATTTAACATGACAGAGATAGGAAATGCACTTCCTGTTTTCTGAAGACCAGAAACCACACCACCCCATTCCTGTCTAACATCATGACATGTACTATTATTTAAAACCTGAGCTGTTGATAATTCGAACATACATCCAGTTCATCTCAATGTTATAGTATTGTACCAAAAGTGGTGTTGATTTCCCGGTAAACACCACCGAACACCTCTAGAACTGTGTTCTGTCAAACAACGTTGTCGGCTGCCAGGGTGAATATAGTGAGAGCGCGCGTAATTTAAACTTCTTTTATCTAATTTGATGGAATTTATTAAATGTCGAAATAAATATTCGATTGTGTATGTCCGAATCGAAACAAAAACCGTGGAAGTTCCAAATTTCCGAGATAAACACAAGTTGGCACTCGTCCAGCAGCTTAGACCATCGGCCAGTTTTTTTGTGTGTGTGTTACTATGGGTTGTGGAGTCTCGTTTTTCTCGTCTCGCCGAGAAAAACACAATGGGAGGGGTCCCGGAGCGAAGCGGTGAAATTTTGGGGAAAAGTCACCGAGGTCTGTATATAGGCTCATACTGGCTATATGGGGGGAGGGGTGGTCAATTTTTTTTGTGGGCTTTACTATGGGTTGTGGGGTCTCGTTTTTCTCGTCTCGCCGAGAAAACACAATGGGAGGGGTCCCGGAGCGAATCGGTGAAATTTTTGGGGAAAGTCACCGAGGTCTGTATATAGGCCCATAGGCTGGCTATATGGGGGTATAGGTCCAACCTGGGAAATTCACACACGTTCATTGTGATATGGGTTGTTTGGATTTGTTTTTCACGTCTCGTCATTTAGAACACGATGGGAAGGGTCTCGGAGCGCAACGGTGAAATTTTTGGAAAAGTACCATATAGCCCATATATTCCCATACTGGCTATATGGGGGTATAGGTCCAATCTGGGAAATTCACACACGTTCATTGTGATATGGGTTGTTTGGATTTGTTTTTCTCGTCTCGTCATTTAGAACACGATGGGAAGGGTCCCCGAGCGAAACGGTGAAATTTTTCGAAAAGTACCGGGTAGGTCTGGATATAGGCTCATATAGCTCCATACTGGCTATATGGGGGTATAGGTTCAACCTGGGAAATTCACACACGTTCATTGTGATATGGGTTGTTTGGATTTGTTTTTCACGTCTCGTCATTTAGAACACGATGGGAAGCTTAAGGGTTCGAAGCGAAACGGTGAAATTTTTGGAAAAAGTTCACTGAGGCCTGGGTAGGCTCATATAGCCCCATACTGGCTATGGGGGTATAGGCCCATACTGGGTGGACGTTTTGGGGTCTAGGTGAGCCCCTAATGATCCTATGGTGTCGTGTGAGGTCCTATTTTGAAGCTCTCGTGGAGGAGCATCCGACTGGACTAATAGTTCGTCCGTTTTCAATATTCTGCGCATGCGCAGTCTGGCCGTAGTATAGAAAGCAGGCATTTTGGGGGTATGTGGGTGTGTGTTTGGGGTAGAGATGGACCGCTATGGGTCCGAATGGGTCGTGGAAGGTGTCAAAGTAAAGCTGGTTTTTAAATGCAAGTCGCGTCAATCTGCGTATGCGCAGTTGGTTGTAGTAAGTAAAGTGGCCATTTTGGGGCAGTGCAGGAAGGTATTTGGTGTCGAGATGGCCCATCCTTGGTCCGAATGCGTCCTGCGAGGTGTCATTTTGTAGCTCTCGGGGTGTACATCTCCATTTTAGGGATGTTCGCTTCATCTGTGACGTCATCGGTGACGTCATCAGTACGAGTAGTAGCGAAAGTGGGCATTTTAGGGAGGTGCAGGAAGGTATTTTGGGTAGAGAGGGACCATCGTTGGTCCGATTGTGTCGTGGGAGGTGTCATGTTGTAGCTCTCGGAATGTACATTCTGATTTGGGGGATGTTCACGTCATCTGTAACGTCATCGGTGACGTCATCAGTAGGAGTAGTAGCCAAAGTGGGCGTTTTTGGGGGTGTGTGGAGGTGTGTTTGGGGTAGAGAGGGACCATCCTTGGTCCGAATGCGTCGTGGGAGGTGTCATGTTGTAGCTCTCGGGGTATAGACCCCGATTTGAGGGATGTCCGCGTCATCGGTGACGTCATCAGTACGAGTGGTAGCGAAAGTGGCAATTTTGGGGCAGTGAAGGATGGATT